>JAODTT010777640.1:0-11081 GCA_025400115.1 Pentamera pediparva
AGTGAAAGCTGTCCTAGGGGAATTTTTCTGTCGCGTGCGTATGGACTATTTTATGGAGACTCGGCTAATAATCGACGATTCTGGTTGCATAACGAACGATCGTCCCACAGTATATGGAAAGTAGTTTTGCATTGACATAATGACGATATACCAGATCGATATTGAATCTTGCACTGGGAGGAATGTCATTCATAGGTCAAGAGGGGTTATTCGTTATTCGTCATAAATTAGGTCAAATACTGAACAATTATGGATTTAGATAATGTTGTTATTTATAGTAAACAATAAGTGAAAAGATGTTGAGGCTCGTTTCGAGCTCAGAAGTCCTTCAACTTCAAGGTGAAATGACTGAACAGTGTTGTATCACAATTGACCTCGGTACAGCAGTAACACATACGTAACAAAAATGCATAAACTACGCTCAGTTTTCAACTCCCATGGATTTACATGAGAAAAGCTTCCTATAGTAGCCTAAATATTTTTAGGAGCCATTGCGAAGTCAACAAATTTCGACCCCACTTAGCAATAATAGCGGAATCTCCCCCGGCGTATTTACCCGCAGCTATCAATACGTTTGCCATTGCGCTTGTTAATTCGAGATCAGGTATCGTCTCTGTGTTTCTCCTCCCTTTGTCAACCTTATGCTGTATTAACCAAAACAAATTCCTGCTTTGCACAATATTCCTAGTGCGAGATGTAACTTAGTTGTATTGCCACAGCCGTTAAATGATTGAATCATATATGTCCTCCATATCGAAGACTACCTGGGGTTGATTAGACTTTCAATCGAAGATAAAACGAATAAAATACGGTACATTTTAATCAAAGCGCTACGTCAACGGTATCCGCGTTAATCGTACGAAGTATGAAGAGTTCGTGGAGTTACAAGAAAAAAGTGTCTCAAAGGCATGAGAAGCCGGAGACATGGTTGAAGGGAAATGACGATGACAAGGCCATTTTCGGGAATCTTGTTCCTACTGGTTATACTGTGTCACACCACCCTTGCCCAAATCGTCGAGGTGGTGGCGTTGGAATTATTTACCAGTCGGCCATCACGACCAAAATACTCCCCCCTTTTCATGCTACGTCATTGGAGTCGATGTGCTGTGATCCTCAGTTCACTGCTACAAGCCTCCCTCTAATACTGGTTATAGTCTACGGATCACCACCAAACAGAATAAACAAATCCACAGCGAGTGACTATCTCAGTGAATATTCTGATTATTTGGTCAACTTATTATTATTATTATTGAAAATACTTATGAAGCGCCGTTAGTACGGGAGTAATCAATGGCGCTGTACAAAGACACATAACTTAAACATATTAAAAATGTGAACGATAAAAATGTGTTTTCAAACTCTTTTCAAAATTTAAAAGCGTGTCACTCTTACGAATACTGTCAGGCAGGCTGTTCCAAAGCTTGGGCCCATTGACGCTAAAAGCTCTCTCGCCCAGTTTCGAGCTGGTCCTGGGCACTGAGAGATCTTCGCGACTCACTGACCTAGTCTGATACCCACTGGCAGCAACAGAGAGCATATCAGAGATGTAGCTAGGACCCCTATTATTAAGAGCATTATAAACGAGAGTAAGAATTTTAAATTGAATGCGGTAAGAGACAGGGAGCCAATGTACCTCTTCCAAAAGAGGTGTAACGTGAGTGCTAGAAGGTACTTGAAATAAGACTCTGACGGCAAAATTCTGCACCCGTTGAAGCTTAGCAATTAGATAATCTGGAAGACCACCGTACAGACAGTTAGCATAATCAAGATGACTGATAACAAGTGCATGAATTAAAGTATGACAAGATTGAAAACTCATATGTTTGCGAAGCTTACGAATTTTGTAAAGCTGACTGAAAGCAATTTGACATTTCTTATTGATTTGAGACTCGAGTTGCAAGTGGTCATCAAGAATGACCCCTAAATATTTGACATGATTTGTAAACTTAACTGTTGCATCACCAACCAGCAGATTATCAGAGCTGAGTTTGGACAGCTGCTGACGAGAACCAAATACAATCACCTCTGTCTTCGCATCGTTCATCTTCAGTCTATTCTCAGTCATCCAGTTCTTAACATCAGCAAGGCAAGCTTGCATCTCCGAAATACTATCGGACTCATCGTGACAGTTAAAAGACAGATACAGAGCATGATCGTCAGCATAGCCCATACAACTGGGTAAGTGCCTATGAATTATGTCAGCCATAGTACTTGCATACGCAGTATAAAGCACAGGACCGGCACAGGAGCCTTGGGGTACACCAGACTGTAGAGGGCAGGTATCAGAAAATGTGTCTTTGATAAAAACTTTAAAAGATCTATCATCTAAAAAAGACTCGAACCAGCTAAAAGCAGTGTCTTGAACCCCAAACCTATGTTTGAGAACATCTAATAAAATACGGTGGTCCACAGTGTCAAATGCTGCGCTCAAGTCAATAAGGACCATGAGGGTTAACTTCCTCTCATCAATACCTCTGATAATGTCATTGTGGACTCTGACGAGAGCAGTCTCCGTGCTATAACCAGTTCTGTAGGCGGACTGGAAGTCGGGTAATAAATCATGTTCCTTCAGATGACCGTTGAACTGCTCAACGACACATCTTTCGACGATTTTCGAAAGGAAAGGAAGATTACTCACTGGTCTGTAGTTCTGGAGTGTAGGGTGAAGACCGGACTTCTTCAATAAAGGCAATATGATTGCCTGTTTCCACTTTTCTGGAAAACTTCCGGACGAAAGCGACAGATTAACTAGTTTGGTGATCACTGGGAGTAAAATATCGACGGCATCTTTCAGAAGGTTGGTTGGTATGGGGTCGTTATCACAAGTAGTGGAGGCAGACGACATAATCATCCTGCGAACATCAGATTCAGATTGACGACTAAAGCAATCAAACACGACAGTGGCGTCTCCTTCAGAACTGCATTCGAATGGGGATATTCCGAGATTGTCCAATTCTTCCCGAAGGTTTTCAACTTTACTCGAGAAAAAGTTCATGAAATCGTTTGAAAGTTGCGCATGCGATGTGTGATCGGGGTACACCGGGTCCTTTTTCTTGCCTGTCATGGTTGCGATGGTCCTGAACAATTTCTTAGGATCGTTCCCAGCGTCAGCTATACAGTTATTCAGATAGTTGTTTTGAGCTTCTGTGAGCATAGATTTGTAAGTGTTCCTAAGGGTTGTATAGGCGGCCCTGTCCTCAGCAGTACCACTGCTTTGCCATACCCGTTCAGCTTTACGTTTCCTTCTTTTGCAATCATGCAAGTCGTCGGAATACCACGGAAGCTTCGGCCTCACTACGACACGCGTTTTCACTAACGGGGCATGCTTATCGAGGATGGAACCGAGTTCATTGTTATAGAATTCCGTCAGAACATGTAAATCATTAATTTCCTCGACTTGTTCAACGACACGAAGCAGGTCCGATTGAAATGATTCAGAGTCAATTTGTTTGACCCTCCTGTGACTTCTGTTCATCACCGTTAGTGGTGGTAATGGGTAGCGGATAGCTGCAGAGATCATCTTATGATCAGTAAAAAGTTCACCATGTACCTTAGTGTCTAATAAAATGTCATCATTCGTGCGCTTGACTACGATATCGAGAGTGTTACCTGATATGTGTGTCGGCTCTCTAACAACCTGTTCCAATGCCATACTGGTGAGAAGATCATTAAATTGTTTAGTGTCACGATCATTGGGCTTGTTCAGATGGAGGTTAGCATCTCCGACAATCAGCAGTGGGTCGCACTTAGAGACAACCGACTCCAGGTATTCAGCGAACTGTTTGTGAAAAACAGACGTAGTAATTGGATGCTTGGTAGAATATGGAGGACGGTAGATGATGCATACACGGAGGCGCTTCCGCTGAAAGTTGAGCAGCCACTCCGAAAACTCGAAAGAATCTCGTTCTCCACCATCGACAATTGACACGCCGACGTTCTCTCTAAAAAGGATACCAGTACCTCCACCGGGACGCCCATTCAGTCTAGGCGAATCCAGGAAGTTATATCCGGGGGGTTTAAGGTTGAACCGCACCAAATCATCATCTTTTGTAAGCCAAGTTTCAGTCATACAACACACATCAATCTTATGATCGTTCACATAATCAGTGATTGTTGCAGATTTATTACGTACCGACTGCGTGTTGATGTGGACAAGGTTGATCTTCGTAGATGGTCGGTGGTGTTGAAGCCATTTCGCAACAGGCCGGAGGTTGAGGATGGTCGCCTTTCGCTGAACTGGCTGATGTTCCAACCCTCCATCATAGTTGCCTTGTCCAAGTATAGATCTTATCGACTTGTGTTCATGGCGTACAATGCGTAGATTATTGTGATTAACGGCTTTAACGTGACGGCCAGCGCGGACTCCCCGATGGGTCTTAATACTGCCATTGTTCAGGATATTTAATCCACTTAGACGGACAATGCATTCACTCAACCATTCAGAAGCGACCGTACAGTGAGAGCGTACAAACAGAAGTTGTTGACGTGTATATAGCATGTCCCGAAGAAGAGCCTAAGCTTCTGAACAGTAACGTAACCTTCATGGAGTAAACGATAGGCCGAGATTCTCAAAAGAGCTTGTACGAACTGAAGCCTAAAATGTCAGTAAAAGGCTTCCAAAACTTGATAAAAGTACATAGAATGCTTTCAAACAAGTGATAAAATGTGGTATGAACGACGATCCACTGAAATAGGTTGGGAACTCGATGTAAAATTGATGAAAACAAGAGTCGGCAAGAGAGGGCTGCCAAACAACGGCGCACCATGAACTGTTCTGTCGAGACGAGTAAACTTCTAGTGGTCGGCGATTCTAATTTTCACTTGGACATTGCAAATCACGATACTAGGTTGTTCATAGACATTCTGGACTCAATGAACCTGACCCAATTCATTGAATCCCCGACCCATACAAGTAACCACATACTCGATCTCATCATTGGCAGAACATCGGATGACCCAGTACAATCGGTGAGGGTAGCTAGCCGATGCTCTCCACTCATCCACTGTACCTTGAAGCTACGGAAACCTGATCGAGATAATCTGGTAATATCATATTGTAAACTCAGGTCAATTGACCAGGATTCATTCTCACGAGACCTTGGAGAATCAAACCTCTGCGTGAACCAAACGGATAATCTCGATCAGCTTGTTGAACAGTACAATAAGGACCTATCCAGCATCCTCGACGACCATGCTCCATTCTGCAAGCGTTCCGTCACCAACATACCATCCAAACCATGGTGCAATGAACAGATCACAGCTGAAAAGCGCAAGTAGAAACAGCTTGAGATACGATGGCGCAAGACACGATCACCTGACGACGCTTCAAACGTCGGCGTCTACTGTTAGTCCAACTGATCGACCGGGCAAAGTCGGATTATTAGGAATACCGAATAACTGAGTGCTCTGACCAAAAACTCTGCACAACAAGGGACCTAAAACACTGCCAACAGTGCCAAACCCAACGGCGCTACCATGAGATATTTAAAGTTAAGAATGAGCATCCCACTGAAGAATCTGAGACAATTCTTCCCACCATCCTGAACGAATTCAGCGTCGCTAGTGAGGGATGCGTAGCTGAATTGATCACGTCAACCCTCAGCAAATCATGTAATCTGGATCCTCTACCGACTGCTCTGGTAAAAAAGCACCTCCCCATTTTGATCCCAGTCATCACGAAAATATTCAATGCATCGCTGGTAACTGCAGAATTCCCGACAGCGATGAAGGAGGCCATGGTGAGACCTATTCTGAAGAAGTCTACTCTTGACCAGAATGTTTCAAATAACTATAGACCTGTCCCATTTTGTTTGTCACATGTCTGGTAACAAGCTTTATGAGACCTTCCAGTCTGCTTATAGAAAATACCATGGCACTGAGATAGCGCTACTCTCCGTACAGAACGATATTCCACGCAACTTGGACAACAACGAAATTGCTGCCCCTACTGACTTATCAGCTGCGTTTGGCACTGTGGACCATGAAATATTAAGATAACGTCTAGAGAAGCGCACTGGAATCAGTGTTACGGCCCCGCAGTGGATGAAGTCATAATTGACTGGAAGGTCTCAATCTGTGTGTATTGATGGGTTACACTCCTCTCCCATGCAAGTACGTTTTGCTGTACCTCAGGGATTAGTATTAGGTCCGCAATTTGTCATTATATACACGAGTCATATTGCTGATATTGCACGCAGGCATGGTGTTCACTCGCATCTATATGCAGATGACACACAATTGTGCATGTCATACAACCCCAAATTTCGTGGAGATGAGCAACAAGTCATTTGTACAATTGAAAGATGCGTTGCCTATATACAGTCTTGGATGACAGTCAATAAGCTTAAAACAAATGGCGACAAAACAGAACTGTTCGTCTTTCCGTCGCGTCCGATGCAAAAGTATGTCTCCTCTGCCCCTTGCATATCGGGAATGATTCAATTCCCCCAAAGCCTCAGTCAGAAATCTAGGTGTCATTTTCGATGGAACTATGACCATGGAGAATCACATCAAGAAAGTATGCCAGTCTGGGTATATTCATCTCCATAGTATAAATTGTATCCGTAAGCATCTCAGGATCATACCGAGAAATTAGTCCATGCATTTGCGTCCTCTCGCATAAACATTATTGCAACTTACTACCTCATGGGATCTCGAAAAACTTGCTGCACCGTCTACAGTTGGTCCAAAATGCTGCAGCCCGGGCCGTCTGCGGCGTGCGTGAACACGATCACGTTAGCCCCTCACTTCGTTCTCTACACTGGCTCCCTGTTGAACAACGAATAATTTTCAAAATATTGTTACTCACTTGGAGAGCCCTGAATGGCTGCTCGTCCCATTATTTCCCGGATCTCCTCACTAGTTATGACACTCACTCAAGGGGTGCAAGGTCATCTAAGCAGAATCTCCTTGAGGTCCACAAATATTCGACTAAATTGTTGGGGGAAAGAGCCTTCTCAGTAGCGGCACCCGCTTTGTGAAATGCCTCACCTTCACACATAAGGGCTTGTAACAATGTGAATTCCTTCAAATCTATGCTGAAGACTTCTGTTCAATGAGGTTTTCCTCAAACTGTTATGTCAGGTTTGTATCTTTTTTCTGCTCTGCACAGCGCCTCGGATTATGTTGTTAGATATAAAGCGCTTCATGAATTTATATATTTGGTTCGAATAGTTCTTCTTTGGCGAAAATGAATGCATTCACATGATCTAAACTGCTTGCTTGAGTCAGTTGTGGTGTCCCGAACGTGCGACCGCAACAATGCAACAATGTTGGAAACTGGCTGCCTGGACAACTGGGGGGTTCTCTGAATCATCTTCGAGTTGCCAAGTTCGTTCTCAGAAAAGCCATCGAACTTGATTGCTATTTGATAATTTGTTCCGAGTGGATGTTAATCCCATCGCATATAGAAACATTTTGCACGTTTATAATTTGCAGATATCCGTAAATTTATTTAAAACTACAATAGTACGAATATGCAAAATTTTGCAAAACTTCTGTCGAGTGAAACCATTAACGATTTGTCGAATATTTGTTCATTTCAATTTGGAAACCATGTTTCCCATTTTTGAAGAGGCATTGTCGTCTGGTAGCTACTGGCGAAAAAGCGACGGCGTCGTTTGCATGATGTACGACGGAATACCGTCCCGATCTCGACACAGTATACCGTCACTATAATGAGGTAATGCAAAATTCGTTCCGATATACGGTCGGACGATCTGTTTGCAAACATACCCGTTCATCATTCGCCGGGTGATGGGAGGAAATATTGCCTGTGGAATGAATATAACAAGAGTGTGGGACCAGGAAGAAATCTATTATAATAATTTTTACCTCCTGTCATTCAAGGGAGTGTGATATGTCAATGCGAAATGAATTCCGATATACCTTGGGATCAATTTTGACGTGATGTCATGCAAACAGCACCGTCGATTATGCGACGGGTGATTTGTGACGATATTGTCCCTTTGAAGAACGTTTTTGTTACATCAGTTAAGTAGATGAATAGGTAACAAAAAAGTAAGGTGTCTTTAGTTGAGACAGAAGAACAGATCCTCGCGTTCCAAAAGACATTCATCATATGAGTGAATAAGGAAGCAATACGAGCGTCTAGTGACTCTAGACAGGGTTGATTCGACAGAGGGAGACCGCCTACACCGCGACTATAATGCTCATATATGTATATGTACAAATCTACTTTAGCCGCACGTCCCGGTAAACTCCATTTTGTCAGACCGATATCGGTACCTTCGCATATTCGATGACATTTAGAACAACCTCTGCTTCAGGGTGTCCCTTGCTGCTGGAAAACGTGGTAATTATGCAGCATAAATGACATTGTGGAAAGAAGCATTCTGAAGTGTCTATAATGTTATGTCTTTGTTTCACTTGAGAGACGGATAAACTCGGTTGATTATAAATCGCACACTCACAAAACAGAATTGCACAGAATGAGTATTATAAGAATTCCATAACTTTGGGGTAAAATTTATATATGAATAAAGTAAGTATTGCATTCATTATACATAACTGTTACCAACACTTAGTGAAACTTCCCGAACCTAAGTAAAATTTACATATACTTAACATATGGGGCTTACGAAAAAGTTGTGGGGTTCTTATATTACATAATCTGTGTATTTCATTCTGTGAATGCACCGCTGCTAAGGGTAAATAGTAAGTCCGACATGGTCTTGATTTGTATTCAATTGTTTTGTCAACGCGAGGCCTCAGAATAACAGCCCGCAAATAGCGTAAGAACAATGAAATGTCAATCTTTGACATGACATGTAGTCACCCTCCTTTGTTTCATGAGAGGTGAACGATTTTCCAATCACTCATATACTCGTTGTTTATCCCTGATGCCGGATATTGGCTGTCGCCAGTCCTGATCCAAGATCACTGTTCGACACTAATGGGAGGTAAACTGATATCACAATGCCTCTCATCCTCCGCAGAGTTGTGGTTATCGCTGTCAATAACGATTAGGGAAGGCCTATGTCAAATAGCTACAATAGTTTGATATTGTCCCGGTGGCGTATGAGACAAAACAACGGTCCGATATATTTGTCGTAATCACTGTTTTTGATTCCTTGACGAAGTCAGAGGAATCTCTGCATTAATGGTAGTGTATGTGTGTATACATGTATACATGTGTGGATTCCCCATGAGAAGTACATGATCCCTGATGTTTTGGGACAGGTGATAGGTCATCGGAGGTCAACAGAGAGTAAAGTCTAAAAACATCGTCAACACGATAAGTCCAGAATGCTTGGTCTGATCAGGCTGAAATTAGAACAAAAAATGTAGCTTTCATGCGTGAAGTCGAGTACTCAATTGTGTGTTGTGTGGACCGGTGATTATTTCTGGTAAACAATTGTCAACAATTGACTCTTTGGCCAATATCAGATTGTTAACATGGTAACCTGACCCCACCTGGATGGATCCATCTCAGAAGTTTACGTGGTGTGTGGGTTTCCCCTGGGTTTCTCCTATCGTTTTGCGTAAGATCAAATGCCATTTGGAGTCAATAGACATCAGGACTGTCAAGGAATCACTAAGCCTTCTGGCTTTCTGGTTAATGTGAACGGAAAATAATATTAGCAATCACGGTTCGGTCAAAGTGTGCACCTCAATGAAATCCATATATTTTTCCCACACAATTTGAACGGATATTCTGTTTTGTGGTTGTTTTGAGACTGTGACCTTCAAAATATATCCTGAAAAATAACTCCTCCACAAAAATGCATATTTTCGGCAATTAACTCCCAACTACAATGTTTTCGTGAATTTTTACCTCTGGGTCATTTCAATCCATGGTGAAATTTGTGAGGAATGCAAATAATTCAAGATTTTGCAACAATCCATACTCAATTCATACTCTCAAATCACACTGTAGGAATTGGGTATAGGTTGAAACAAATTCTGTGTTTTGGAAACATTTGCGGACATTTGAAATCCTTGGGCCAATGCAATCACCAGGTATATTTTGAAAATAGTATTTTTTTTTGTAAAAATGTAAATTTGTTAAAAGTGCTGCATTCTTGTCTGATGTTGCGATTGTTGATACATTTGCGAGATCATATTTGCAAAAACCCATCTCTGATCGTCAAACAAATACACATTAACCCTGCTACATACGCCCGCGAGCACGCACACACACGCTCACATGAACTTACACATGGGCCTAACTGTTACAATCTGAGGGCATATGCTGTCTGCGTTTTCCCCGTTTCATCCTCCATAAACATCACCACTACTCGCTGCTATGTTGACCTGAACTACATCCCGCATTGTACAGTGTCCCAGATGAGAGATGTCACTCTGATAATATCCAAGTTTAATATCTCGAGGCTTTCGAGTAAATGCTCAAAAATTATCTGCCCCACACATCGTAGACTACCCGCGGGTCTATTAAGCTTCAAAACCAAAATGAGACTAATAAAATACGCGAAAAGACTTCCACATCAATCAGGAATATCACTGATATTTTCAAAAGGTACAAGTTGGCTTATCCCAACGGTATCGGAAGCTGTCGAGAGTATACCATTAATTCAAACTTTGCTATATTTCCAACATTGGTCACGGTTGTCACACAGCTTCTATCGAATGCTCCCAAGAGACTGATGGAGAGCCGTACTCTTACTGCGTAAATTATAGTTGACATTTTCGAATTTAAAAAGAAAAATGTTGTGCTTTGTCATCGTGGTCCGTGAACTTAATTGCCATTTGATACTTCGCCCGGGATTTATTGGAATATGCTATTGAGTGGCATTGATGTCTTGCTCGATAGATGGCACATGCACAAATACCGACCATATAAAATGTTTTAATACATCAATTGTATTCGTAGATCGAATTAGCTGCTCAGTCGGCAGAGCTCTCGTCTGCTGATCGGAAGCCACCTGATTGATTTGTAATGTCATTTGCTAACCATTTGACCGTCTTATACATTCTAATGAGACTTACAGAACTTATCACACCTTCATTCATATTGAAGCTCACTACCAGTATTGATTCAGCCGAAATAGAACCTTGGACCACCACAAATAGCACACATTCGAGACCAAAACATCATTCGC
>JAODTT010777751.1:0-11079 GCA_025400115.1 Pentamera pediparva
CTTCGTTTTCGTTTTTAGGTTTGTGAAAGCGCTTAGAGGCTTCTGCATTAGGCGCTTTATTAAGTCCTCATTATTATTATTATTATTAATAATGATGGCAGTGATGACGACGACAATTATTAGGAAAATAGTGGTACCTGCAGATGATGACAATCGTGATCCAGACGACTGAGGTGATGATCATGATCATGGTGGCGATACTAATGATGGTGATCACGGCGATTATGTTGACGGTGATGATGATCATATTGGTGATAGTGATATACGCATTGCCTAGATATCTTTTTCTTCTTCAGCCGCCGTCAGTACTGACGATTGGCTACCACCTGAACGCAAGTCCTTGCAATCTACTCCAAGCAGCTCTGTTCTGAGCTAAACGTTTGGCTTCCACTGGGCTCAACCCTGTCCATTCCCTCATGTTGTCATGCCACTGCTCCATTTGACGTCCAACCTTCCTCTTTCCTCCAACCTCCCCTTCTATAATTCGGAGTGCCAATGCACTTCCACTTCCTCTGAGAATGTGGCCGAGGTAAGGACGCTTCCTGCTTACTACCTCTCCGAGCAACTGTCGTTTTACACCAAGTTCTTCCGGGATTCAACATCCTTCTCCAAATCCACATTTTGGCAGCAGGCATCCGGTCCTCGTCTGCTTCAGTCAGAGTCCAACCTCCCAAGCCATAAAGGGGCACACTCCATACCATGATCTCGTCAAGCTTAATTGTGAGCTTCGCTGAGAGCCTGAGAGGCTGCTATCATTCCATATGACCGGAGAATCTGTCATAGATCTGTCTGGATATTTATTGCTTTTATTTCAATAGATTGTATCCGCAGACAGTGTCTATTACATTCTGATGCCTTATACTCCAATTTTATTCACTACTTCGACCAAGGGGCCATTATTACCGTGTCGAATATTTCAACCTGAATTATCTTCAAATGAAGTGAATCATAACCCACCATTCTCCTCGGTCTCTTGTGTGGCCTCCTCCTACCTTGGAATTTTGGTCTGGTTTTGTTAAGGTGGTTTAAGGCATCCGTCTCCACTTTCACAACATCTAGATCCTTCGAAGATGAAAAGACAAAAATGAACATATAGAAAGACCCTGACTGACTCAGTTTAATTGGTAAATTTGAACGAAACGTGTTATATAATGTCAATGGACTGATGGAGGTGGGGCCTTGAGGGCACCCCTTCCTTTTAAGATTTTGTTTTCTTCTAAACCATCAGTTCCTTTAGATGCAGTATGGTGCTATTATTTCTCTCAATCGAGCATTTCTCGATTGCAAACATAATGGTGAAAATAAATGAATATGTATGATAGTATGATGTCGTTGGAGTATCGTAAGGTAGGTCTACAGTGTCAAAGGTCACATGTTAACAAGACAGACGGTATAAGGAACAAATAAATTTGAAGAACAAAATAGTTCATCCATCTAGGACAAAACTTCCTGAATGCTACCACAGCACTCGAAAACAATGAGACGGGTTTGATCGAAAATTGGGATAAGTTTATATACGGTTTCCATTGAGCGTCAAAAGTTCCGATGACAGTTACGAAGCTAATCGCGCATCTAAACATCATAGGCGCAGGGAGCGGGGGTCAAAATGTGGAGGGGAAATATCATTCCGCCCCCCTCACACAGTTGTCAAGTCAGAAAAACATATTCTCGCTTGAGTTCTTTGTTGCATAAACTGGGTATTTAAGGGTGCTATATCGCACCAGATGGCATCTGAGGTCACCTGAAAATGATTCTTTTTCCAAAAGGTAGAGTGACACCTCAGGCTTCACTATCTGATCAGACTATTAGACCTCTCTTCCACACAACATTGTACTAAGACCACCAAGATAAACCGAAGTGTAAAGTGAAATCCCCTTAAATGCCCAACTGCAGGTCAAATACCAATCTTCATTTCCCACTTAAAAACATCATTTGTATCTAAACTTGTATTTGGGGAAGGGGAAATATGAATATCATTTGTCGCTCCAAATCGCATCTAGACTGAGAAAATACAATTGTAGGCCTATTCCCAAGTCGGAGTGGGTGCTTGAGTGTGCTACATTGCACCAGATATCACCAAGAACCATCTGGAGGTGACAAAAATTCCCAATGGGGAGCAAGACACCCCAAACTAGGCCTACGGGATACCTTCCACCGGGCAGCTAATCAACATTCTTCCCCAACTCAATCGCCTAATGGAACTTCCTGCTCGAACTGCACCTTTTGGCTGGAAAATCAGCACCAAATTGCACATGAACTTGATGAGAATTCAAAATTATTTCAAAACGAGGTGTGTGTTCAGGTGTGCTACATTGCACCAGATTGCACCTGAGGCCATCTACAGGTGAAAATTCTTCCCAATGGGGAGCAAGACACCCCAATATACAGTACCGTTCCTCGTGTGTTCACCAACATTCTTCCCCAACTTCATCGCTTGTGGAACTTCCTGCTCGATCTGCAGCTTTCGGCAGGAAAAAATCAGCACCAAATTGTACATCAACTTGATGGAAATTCAAATTTATTTTCAAAACGGAGTGGGTGTTCGGGTGGGCTACATTGCACCAGATTGCATCTAAGGCCATTTGAAAACGCGAAAATTACTCTCCCCCATATCAGTAATAAGTGTCAGCCCCCCACTCGAAAATACCTTCCTACGCCTATGGTTCGCGTAGAGACTGTTAGGAGGAACCACTGAACGCGCAACTAAGCGATACATTTGTGTTGGTCGCCTAGTTAGCTCAAACCAGCAATGCTTATAAACATAACTCAGCAACACAGTATCATGCCATTTTCTGACGTTGGTAGCGAATGACTCATAAGACGTTAATATCTCAACGCCGTTCTGTATCCAATCCGTTCATACCTGTGTAAAAACAACACCCGTGCACTCGAGAAAATAATCCAGCCGCGACCCACAACTGACAACAGGAGGAGTTGCACGATCCCATCGCCAATCCTCTGCAAATGTTTGTTTCCATTTGATCACCCATCATATATAGGCCTAACATGTTTCTTTGGCTACTCACCTCGAAAATTGCTGAAATTTTCTACTGAAAACGTGGGCCCCCCTCCCCAAATCCATATGTCCAACAATATTTGTGGCAAGTCCTACCTAATTTCAGGAGGAAACTTTTGATGTGATCGTCTCCTTGCTATACAAAATGGCATTACTCTGCTATTTCAATAACCATTCTCTTAAACTATACAGAAAATTGTAGAAGAATGTTAAAAAATGATTTGGCCAAAAGTGTAAATTCCCCAACCCATTAACATTTCATAGGTAATACTCGCCCAATATTTCTAGAGGGAAACTTGTGTCTTGAGACTTGCAATTGTTGCAAGACCTATTTATCGTAAAACATTCACCCAAACGTCCTGCCCCAAGTATTCGAAATTGCAAAGGTCTCAAATCATTTAACCATTGCAATCACCAATTATCTTGCAAAATTGTGAAACATCAGCAAAAATTATAATTTGTCGAAAAATCGTGGTTTCCTTGCTCTGAGTTGGAAAATCTGTGATTCATTACATTTACACCTCGTTGCAATGTTTGAAATCATCCGACCAACTCAAGCAATAGCTCTCTTGGAAACATTAAACTGGTAAAAAAATCAGGGTTTCACCCTCAAAATGTCGAATATTTGATTTTTGTTTTGTTTTGAATTGTCATGAAAACCATGAAAACACCAACCACTGCAGATGAGTTAGCCCACAACATGATCAGGCTAATAACGAGGAGGTCATGTTCGAAAATTTACACTTTTTTTTTAATGTGTGCTTCGTAACAATTCATGCTCGTATAATTACTGAAGATGTTGGGCCATTCCTAACACCCGGATAGTTGCGGAAAACCAACAAAATATGACAGACACGCAAGCACACATTGACTAGCTGATTGCGCACTGTACGCGCTGACTGGGTGGACCACGGAATCGCCTTGGGCGTTTTCTCCGGGGGTTTGGAGCGAGGTGCTTCTCGTTTGGAGACCTTGTGAAAGACGATGGATGTTTCATTCGTAGGCGGAGGTTAGCAGGGGCCGCTGTGGCCATGTGGGCCAGTACCGTACCTGGAGCGTAGGCCTACCGTAATCGCCCCACGTCCTTGTTCGTGATGCCTCAGCGCCTGTTCAACCGGACATCCAAGAATACGATCTCATTTCGGATCGTGAGCGTGATATTCCTGACGGAAGATGGGTGTGGCTTAGGGCGTCAGCTTTGCTGTCGCGAATGGACACTTGGTCATTCCGAGAGCGCGCATTCGTGTGTCCATGTGTCAATCGGTTGATGACCCGACCTCAAAGTGGTGTCGGACTCGAGGGATCAACCCGGACGTATATTTCATGTCAGTTGTCCCTCGTTACTCGGCTTCTAACGATTGGAGGCTGAATTTCTAGTTGTTCACTAAGGTAAGGAACCTTCTGATGGTTAACCCTCCTCCTCTGAACGGGGCTTCTTACGAGAGGAGACTGGACTGGACTACCAGGACATCTGTGGTCAACAGAGGTCAAAGACTGGAAATCTCCGGAATGATTAGACTGGACTCCCGCCCGCCCTCCACACTAAGCCGGATACACGGGTGCTACTAGGAAAGCTGATCGGATCCGGGACTGATCCTAGATTGAGCTAGGACCGGCTCCCGGACCTGGAACTTTGTGTTTCGGTTGTATTTAGCATTTCGAAAATTCAATTTGTAGTTTTGTCCAGACGAATGGTCGAACGCCCCCAGTAAGTAGCCCTTCGTGGTATTGGTGGTGCAGTTTTGTTTGTTTGTCAATTCCGTGATGTGGTATCAATAACAGTTGACATTGTCAACCGCTCTCCAAAGAAAAGTAATGATTTACTACTGCTTGTACTACTACTACTACTACATCAAATGACCGTTCTTTCTGGCCATGGCGATAGGGTAAAAATATCAGCAGTTCAAAAATTGAATGCAGTCAGTCACAAATTTTTAAATCGAACGTATTTATCGTCTCATTCGTAAAGCTTGTGATCACAAAATGTATATAGTCATGACATTGAATCAGTTATATTGCGCTTTTAAAAATACTAAGAGTTAATCGGGCGAACCTGTTACAATATTGAAGTAATAACATTAATGACAAGACGATCTACAAAATTACTTCTACGTAATGGATAATTCATGATATTGATCGCAGGATTTGAAGCATATAGCAAGCTGCTTGAAAAGGAAAATGTGAATACCAATCCCTTCACAAAACGACAAAGAGGTAACATATAGCTTAACAGGCAGTCACCACCTCGACACATTTTTTTCATCGCTCTTTTCTTAAGTCATTTAAAGAGGCAATATCGTCTCGGAACACTCGTCGAATAATCGACGGTGCCGTTTGCATGATATCATGGCAAACATCATGGCTAATCGGAACAAATGCTGCATAATTTACACATCATTTTGTCTCAGAAGAAGAGAGTTAAAAATTGATCTATTAGATTATTTCCTGGTCGCACATCTTTGGTGTATTTACTTAAGAGGCAGTAATGTATCGCAACACCAACCCGGCGAATAATGGGATGGTCTGTTCGTAACAATATCGTCCTACGGTATATCGGAACGAATTTTGCGTTAACTTATCATAGCGTCGATATACTGTGTCGATATCGAGGCGGTTTTCCGTCGTGACGACATGCAAACGACGCCGTCGCTTTTTCGCCTGTTGCTTCCAGGTGATATTGCCTCTTTGAAGTTGCTGGATCATTTTCTCTTCACTCATATTTACATGATGACAGGGCCTAATAATTTGTCACAGGTCAAACTGTTATAATGGGCATATCCTATCATCGCTTGATTCTCAAAGCTGTGTGGTCATGTAGATATGAAATTACGCGTGTAAAAATGTAACATAGGCCGATTCGGTATCATTTTGGCAATTTTTGTGACGTGGCATGCACGGTGGCAGGGGAACCGCTTGACCACGGGATCCTCAGTGTGTATTATTACGAAATTGTTCAAATAATATGAAATATAAAATTGAATGAAGTTCTTTTGTGAATGCTACCTTTGATACTCCCATCGAGACTTAACACTGCAGTAATTCCTGGGGATAGGGGAATGGTGCCCAGTGACATCACAATAATTATTGAGTTGATTCTTCAGTAGTATATATAATTATCTCTGCAAGGCAACATGATATGAATTCCAAATGTTCAGTGTATTTTTTGTATTAATCCTCTGTGCCAGATTGAAAGTTGGAGCAATCCGGTGCCCATGACCATATACTATTGGGGAAAACGAAGATGTCTAACTGTCAAAACACATTACCCTGCAAATGTGACTGCTCACCCCCACTCCACCGCTCACTTCTATATGCTCCACGTTAAATATAATCTAAAAATCTAGTCAAATTAATTAGAATACATATCAAATCATACATATCACGAGAATCCGGCTCGCGGTCCAAAATTGCATTCTGCTTATGGTACAAAAGCACCAAATCACGCTTTGCTCCACGCCTTCAAGCACATAGAAAGCCCTGCTACAATGAAATAACATTTCAGGGAAAAAACACGCCTTTAAAAATATGCTCTGCTTAGTTCGCACTCTATAGCATTAATTGTCAGATTATGGTTAATAACTCGACAGATGCTGGGAGCTGTAGGTAAAGAAAAACATGCTTCACCTCACAGGGTCTTATAGTCACTACCTAATCATATCCTGTTATCCAATGCTGTTACACGAAAACTGCTATGTCAATCTTGTTGGGCAGTCTAGCTCCTAGTTAGTTGCTACCGGCTTATATTATAGGAGACAATGGTGTAACAAGGAAAACCTGCTTCGAATCGCAGTTTCAAAGTAGATTGTTAGCGGATTCCGCGTCTGTCTGTCTGTATTACCTACTTTGCTTCACTGCCCACATCCTCTTTCGGAAAATGGTGAATCTTGATCGAAATGATCCCCTTGGGTATTCAAAAAGTGTCTATTGAGTTGGAACATTGTTCTCATCTGGATATTCTATGACAAATCCTGATGATTCTCTTCCATACAGATTACAATTATACATTGGACTGTCATGATACATGGTCTGATTAAATTGGCCAGTGGTATAGTTTAGGGTAAAAGCCATTTCGTGGTCAGTTCGACCTGACATGACCAATTTCGGAATCGAGCAGTCACCGTGATTATTCTTCTGCAGTGGGCAGTTATTGACCAGTGGATACACATGATGGATGTTTGGAAAATGAGGTGAATTGTCATCTAACAATTAACTTCGGCCATTTTGTAAAGGAAATGCGCAGTTTATAATCAGACGCGAAAAAAGTTCCTGTTAGCGTTTCTGTTTATAGCTTTATCTGAGTATAGTGCTCGCTGAATATTATTTCTGCGATAATGGAGTATAAGCATGTAATATTTTTTTCTTGAATTTCAGCTGAAAGAAAAAACAGAACTGACAACATTAAAAGAACAAAGAAAATTTAACCATTTCAAACATTTCTGCCTATTGCATTTGATGAAACCCAAACGACATAATTTTTCTGTGGAAACAAAATGTTTGATCTAATCGTGGGTGTTTGTGTCAATAAAATCTGACTTCATTTTATCACAAAATCGATTGCTAATGGGCTTTAGTGTGTTCCCTTTTAATCATACCACACGGCTAACACTTAAGTATATTTGACCAGAAGGTAAAAATTTTCGTTTAAAAATGTTCTCATTTGACGATCACAAGATATGGAAACATCAATTCTGTGACATTTTATTGTTGCAACCAGTAGCTTACCGGGAGATTCCTTTTGAGGAGGGTTTCGTGGTCAAGACTCAAGGAAAGTGCGCCCTCACCGTCCGTATTGGCAAATAGATACAATTTATAGGGCCCTAGGCACACGCCGCTACAATATTTGTTGAAAAACAGCTGCAAAACCTCTATATACTGAACAGAAAAAAGTGTTTTTGTGTTGATTATTTATTGGTCACATGGGTCATGAGGGGGGGGGGGGGGCTGCCCCCAAAACTTCCCCGGGCGCACGCCACTAGTTGCACCTGTCTCACCGCAATGTACAACAGCCTATTAGCAACAAAATCACACCTTTTTCCTGTGCTACTTTGTAAGATATTGACAGATATGGTCATCTAGCACAATGACAAACACAATCATATGGGTCGTCGTGTGTGTGTAGGGTGATCGATTAGCATGAAGTCCTCGCTCTCAGTCACCTCTTCACGAGAAGTGGGAGCGACGAAAGGTCGATTCGCGTAATCCCATGCGGGACTACACAGGAAAAAAAAATGTTTCGCATCCGAGGTAATTCTGTGTTCAATTCTGTTTGCTCGGAATGTGATGCTCTTTTTGACGACGAAAGAGAATGACTTGTACCGTCGTGCAACGTAAAGACAATGTTTACCCTTATAATAATAAGTGCACTTTCGTGGTATGCACCCTTTCCTGACCTAACCCCATCCCCCCCCCCTAAAAAATATATTCGTTTGACAACGGGCATCGTTTTACCCCAACAAATGTATCTATCAATGTGACTAAATTCCAATGCGGAACTAACTCATTTTCATCTTCCTTACAGTAGAAAAAGTCAAGCAAAAAGTTGATGTTAGTCAACGAGTATGAGTATGTTGTCATAATTTCGTTGATACTTTGGTTTTTATCAGATTACTAAATTCTTTATCTCCAAACAGCAGACATGGCTCAACAAAATTAAATGGTCATTGTATTCTTGTACAAAGAGTACCCTCATTGTATGACAATTCCCTCCCTTTAAACGCATCTCATTCTCCAACATCACCTTTATCAGTGATTTCATAATAAATTGCCTCTTCTCTCAGCTGTTGGTATTTATTTCGAGGAATCCCCGGGAAGATTCAGGCGATGATTCTCCTGGTGAATCGGAACAAACCGAAACAGATCACCATTCCGGTTGATGTGGCAATGTCCTTCTATGTCTCTTTTGTCGAGCCGATGTTTGAAGAGATGCATCCTCCGTAAGTTCCGATTCTAGCCATGTGAACAACTCCTTCAACATTGAGGTGAACGAATGGGGTCTGCCTGATATACATATAGGTTCGTTTTCCATAACATGCATTTTTCCGAAGAAAAAAAATTGACTTCGTAATTCATAATGGAAATAAAGGCTCGATATTTATAATAAAACGGGGTCATAATCCAAGCTGCTGTTCACGTGCCCTCTTTGCCAGGGCATCCAGTTGATAAAATTTTGCTTTTGCTCGTAGTAGACTCCACTCCTTAAAATCGTCAGGCAGATACACATCCGGGTTTCGTAGGAAGTTGAGAACGTCGCCCATCGTCGTCAAAAGGCATGGAACTCAAATTCGTTCCGAACCATTTATACTTGTTCAGGGTCTCCGTAGTAGTCATGTGTAACACGCCTCCTACGTTCAGGGTGACGCATTCCGGTGCCATTTCTCAATCTGTTTTGAGAAATAAGAATTGTGAAATTTACTATGTGATGCGATATTCATCAGGTGTGATTTATCCACACAAAAAAAGTGGGTTGTCGAACCGCTAGTCTAGCGATCAGAGGTTTTTAGGCTGTTACGGTACTTATTTAGTTCCATCCATCTTGATCTGGGTTAGGTACGAGCCAGGAATTTTCTTGCGGCATATCATATCATATGTACTGAGTTTTGCATCATGTCGTATCATATCATGTGCACAGTCAATTCCATGATCAGGTCACGCGAGTCACGTCACGAGAGTCACGCATAGTTGTGGGAAAGTATTTTTGAGTGGTGGTGGGTGAGGGGCTGAGACTTATTACTGACATGGGGGAGGGGTCTAAGGGGAGGATGTGTTTCTCCCCCCTTTGGGAAATTCTAGCATTTTCTGGCATTAGATGCAATCTGATGCAATTTAACACACCTGAACACCCACCTCATTCTGGGAATAATTTCGAATTTTCATCAAGTCCATGTGCAATTTAATGCTGATTTTTCTGCCAAAAGGTGAGGATCGAGCAGAAGTTTCCATTAGGCGAACGTTGATGAACTACCCGGGTGAAGGTATTGTATATGGGGGATGTCCTGCTCCCCATTGGGACATTTTTTCACCTCTGGATGGCCTTATGGGTGCAATCTGGTGTAAGTGTAGGTGTAAGTGAGTGGGGGATGAAGATTTGTGATTGACCTGGCATTCAAAGGGGATGTCACTTTACACTTCGGGAAATGCTTGCATTTCTAGGAGGTCTTATTACAATGTGGTGCAGGTGGTAGGTCTAACAGTGAAGCCAAGAGTGTCACTCTACCCTTTGGGAAATTCTTCATTTTCAGGTGGCCTTAGATGCGATCTGGATCAATATAGCACACGTAAACACCTATTCTATGCAACAAAGAGAGCTTATATGCTTTATCCGTCATTGAGAAATAAAAGAAGGGGTTTTCTGTCTTGGAAACTTGGGAGGGGGGCTGAATGATACTTCCACTTCCCACAATTTTTACTAGGGGCTGGCGCATCCAGCCCCCCCTGCTCCAAACGCCTATGGACTCAGTTCAATTCAATATAGTGTTTATACCTATTTACCTTGGACATTACAGCCCAGTTTGATGAATGAATCACTAATTGATCAAAGGTATCATATATGCATTCCCCGTTCAATATGGACAACTTGAATGATATGAGCACACTAATTATAATACTTTCATTTGAAATATCACAATTAGAGTTCAATCATTTTCGGGGAGCTGAGACGAATTACTGACACGGGGGAGGGGTCTTAAGGGAGGAGGTGCATTTCCAGATGGCCTTAGATGCAATCTGGTGCAATGTAGCACACCTGAACACCCACCTCGTTTTGAAAATAATTTTGAATTGTCATCAAGTCCGTGTGCAATTTAGTGCTGATTTTCAGCTCACCTTAGCCATATGGCTAGGTGGGCTATTGTGATCATGCACGTCTATCTATCTATCTATCTATCTATCTATTTATGTATCTGTCCACAATTGATTATAATTGCTACTCCTCCTACAACCTTCGATGGATCATGATGAAACTTGGTGACAATGTTGACCAAGTCATGAGCCATCAAGGGTGTTCAGGAATTTTGGGCCCGAGTCCCAGTGTGGGCCCTGGGGCCCATCATGTGAAATCACGCAAA
>JAODTT010777862.1:0-16478 GCA_025400115.1 Pentamera pediparva
CCCCCCCCCCCCCCCCCCCCCCGCGCCCCCCCCCGGCCCCCAACCCCCCCCCCGGGGGGGGGCAAATGCCCCCCATGCCCCCCGTAGCGCCGCCACTGGCCGCAGGAGCAGTGGGTATTAGAGGCCAGTGTTTCAGTTGGTACGGCATAGAGGGCGGTTCCAATCTCATCTCCATCGCCGCCTTTTCCTTCCATGGAAAGATTCAAAGTGCCCATTCACTGCTGGGTGAACAGAAGGAGTTTTCAAGCCACGAGTCCGATTGGGAATCGAACCCACGACCTCCAGCGTTTCAGGCGAGTGATCTGACCACTCGACCATCACGCCTCCTCATTTGGATGAACTGGTCCCTTAATGGATGTTGGTCAGTAAAATGCAGTTACCGGTACGGTAGAGGGATGAATACGTTGAAGTAGGCCTAAATGCTAATAATAATAACAATGGAATAATAATAATAATAATAATATCTGAGTCTCACTTTACACTGCACAACCAGACAGCTGAACAACGTTCTCAAAGCGCCTTTACGGATATTATATCGCCCCTGAATCCTGATCATTGGCGATTATTAATCCCCCATTCCCCCGTCACGTCGCACACGATAACGAGAAAATTGGGCACAATCCTGACAATAGGATTCCGATTTTCGGTCACACCGCAGCGAGAACGATAACACCTAAATTATCGGGATGGCGAATCGCTCTGTGTTCGATTTTCTGAACTATTTCTCCAACGATAAAACTGAGTATCCAATCATAACAAAGATTCACATGGACGTCGCGGGCCATTCGCAAGTGTATTGGGTGGAGCAACGTATGCATTTGCATAACCAACGAATTCTCGTCCGAGTGATTTATCGCTGTGTACGTGTGACCACTCGCATTTTCATCCAGTCATCGTGTGCGGTGTGACAGAATCTATATATCATCCCTGCCCATCAGTAATGCAAGGCAGTCTATCTACTGCTGACGCACCTGGATGGTGTGTCACATCATCATGTCTCACGGGGGCATCCCATGGTTTCAGCTACATACAGCGTAACTACTATGTCCACAATAAGCCACCTCACAAGGGACCTATACGACGCCTGGGTTAGAATGGGAAATTGAGCCTCTGAAGCGTTTTCCTCGAAGACGCACCGAAACATTCAGCCAGCCGGCTGGGACTCGAACTACTGACCACCCGATTCACAGTCGAATTAACTATTTAGCGTTGATATTGGAGCCATGTCGGCCTACCATCATGAAGGCCGCATATATGGTCAGATGCGCTTGACAGGTAGAATATGATGAACCAACCCAGTGGTTCATCCCCACTGCCACATTTGAATTGAATCAATGAAAGATATAACGTTTGGAATACCTGACCCGATCATCGCACTGAACTCACTGGCCTCACTAACAGCTGCCTATATGACAGGCAACTGAAGCAAAATGCTACTCCAGATCCATTGGCACCACTCCTACAGATACCTCATCACATACGATATGCAAATACACGGGGGATCGGGCGATTTCACCCCGAAATGATCAAAGCAGCCCCTGGAAATATTAGGACGTCAAATGCGATATATACTAGTCAATAATACACGAAAAGTAGCCCCAGAAATTAAAAATGCCACACTGCCCTGGTATGGGTCACGGGATTGGAGTCTGACATCACCCAGTGGAGTCCATGGGCGTCGATCCTGGGGGGACACGTCCCCCTCCCCCCACTTTTTGAAAATAACCCATTGACTTTGGATTTTTACACAGTAAATTCGGAAGGAATTGCTCATGTCCCCCCCACACACTTTTGAGTGAAGATCGACGCTCTAGCAGTGGACAGATTGCCCCTACAGTCGCAACGACCGGGGATCGGATTATTTCAGTCGGTAAAGGCGTCGGACTGGCTGGCTGTTTCGGTGCGTCGTTGGGAAAGACGCTTTGTCTCCATTTCCTCATCTCACCCAGGCGATGTGGACCTGTGAGGAAGTTGAGTACATTTGAGCGCTCATTTATCTGCCAGCTCCGGGATTGCCGGAGTTCTTACCAGTTCCTATGATCGGGGTAATATCTGCGAAGCGCTTTGAGAGCTTCGTCGAAGCTAGAAAGCGCTATATAAGCATGGTATATCATTATTAACGACTACGGAATATTCTGACAGATGAATGACACCACATTGGCGTACCGAGATTCGCCATGGGGTCGAGACCCCGGGGACGGACGCCATAGGCCTATTACCTCACCTATATGCCATAACATATGAGCCACCTGTGGCCTCCCGAACACCATGCTGTTACCAAAAACATTTGTTACATTGTAAATAAACAGTGATAAATATGGTATTTGATGTTGAATATTCGTAATCGTTCGGCGATGCTACGTACATCACACAGTGTGTATTCAGAGCTAACACCTTTATTTAGCATTTGACACATATGCTGAGGTAGCCTGTTCACGGTTACAATCTCATATGCGCAGATCTCCACGTGACGGGGGTACAGCGAGATTTCCGTCTATTGGCGTATCATTGCAGCGAATTTTTACTGTGACAGTCATTACTCATAGCAGAAGTAATCAATTGATCCAATTTCGACTATGTCAGGGTCGATGAGTACAAGGAACTTTCCACCAAGTTTCATGTCAATAGGTTGTATACCTTTTGCTAGGGGATTTTCGGAAGATTGATAAGCTCAATTCCGTGCAGTACGCTCACGGGTTTTCTAGCAGGCTATACTCATCCGAACTTTGACATAGCTCATTATCATATATAAATTGGAACCGTGAACAGGCTTATTCACAGTGATAAAAACACCCAGTGTTCATATTTTACTCATAATCTTAACACACAGGCAACTTGTCTTCCACTTCAGTACTCCACAGTAAGATTCGCGTGAAACAGGATGACATTGAGTTGAATTGCCAATAAGGATGATTCAATCGATCAAAAATCAGTCCGCCTCACACGTCGAACAAAACCACTCATCCTCTTCAAGCGCCTGCTCGTCGCCGTACAATCCCACACACTGGTAATGGAACCAGATGTTGCACTTGTCACACGCGACACAATCAACGGTACATTCATTGCCACAGCCTCCACAGGGCCAGTCAATCTTCTTGGGAGCCTTCGCTTTGCCCTTTCCCTGTTTACCTCTTCTCTTTGCTGGAACTTGTTTGTGCTCCTCGGCCGATCCACTTGAGGTCGTTGGCTTCGCTGTCTGGGCCTTCGCCGGTTCCGCCTGTTTTTGCTGCTTCTTCTGCTCTCTCATAAGTATCTGCTTTCGGTGCGCCTCCTTCTTAGTAACCTTCAGGTCTTGTAAGTAAGTCTTCCTAAACTGGCTGCAAGACATAGTGACGTACTTTGATATGACCTCTACTTTCAGAGGTATCGCTCTGGCCATCGCAGATTCATCTATGTCGGTGACGAGCCCCATCCATTTGCTGTCCAGCTCCTCGTCTGCACACACGTTGTCACAAATGATACTATATATATCATCCCCATAGACAGCAACATTTTCCTTAGTTTCATGGCGTCTGATCGCAGCATCCAGATCTTTGAAGAACTCATATGTGGCGTCATTCACCTTGCATAAGCTCCCACGGAGGTTGTCTCTCCTTCTGATCTCCTCGAGGGTTTCCTTACACGTTGATATCTCATCTAACGACTGCATACTGTCCACCAGATGGTCGAGTAGCAGCACATCGTCGTGGAGCTCTCTGGAGCGACTCTGTTTCGCCTTGCTGAAAAGGCTCCTCGTCACAGCACTTCTCTTCCGATGTCGTGTTGTGCCAATACACCAACCGGCGATGTAGCGGAGTATTGCATCCCCACCAGATGAACTGGCAAATTCTTTGCCTCTTGCGTCCTCGGCACGAGCACACTCTTTGGCCTTTACTACCTCCACTGACATGCCGACAATTGTTGACCTGATGCTCTCTACCAACT
Organism: Pentamera pediparva; assembly: GCA_025400115.1. Taxonomy (NCBI): domain Eukaryota; kingdom Metazoa; phylum Echinodermata; class Holothuroidea; order Dendrochirotida; family Phyllophoridae; genus Pentamera; species Pentamera pediparva. The sequence continues at coordinate 3,925 of JAODTT010777862.1, forward strand.
GGTACGCTATCAGGTATTGTATCTCGTCCGCCTTTCGTTTAAAGAGCTTCTCTACACTGACAACATATTCAGCCGAGGACATGTATGCGTGAAAGTCACTATAAAAACCTGTTGTCACTTTGCTACTAGTACTGTCACTCGACACGAAGTTCTTTTGAAACAGCGATTTTACTTTGCTGAACACTGTCGTGCAGAACCTTTCTACATCGCCATGCCTCTCTTTCAACGTCAGAATGTCCTGGTTGATGTTCTTTTGCTCGTCTGTGATGGCATCGTCGAATGCAATTTCGGTGAGCGCATCATCAACACTGAACCACGTAGGTAGTGGATCTCCAGCATCACCCTCAGCCGCTTCATGTTGGGATTCGTAGACGTCCATGAAATCCAGCATTTCCCTGTCAACTTCATCCTCATCTAGGCCTATGGCCGTGTCGTCGCCCTCGTCTGCATGGACTGGCTCGGCATCATCACCTAAGCTGTCTTCGAGTGACAAGGTTCGGCAGCAACTGGTGGAACCCAAGCAGATCGCAGACGACGAGCGGTAGAATTCATTGATGATTGGCGGCTGCGCCTGGATCAGGCTCTTCTTGAAGTTTACCACTCGAAGCCCGCTTTTACAGGTTGCCCGTCCGATTGCAACTCCCAGTTGCCCAGGAAGCGACATGTTTCGGCAGTCCACCTCCAAACATGGAATGGTCATCCCTTGCGCCTTGTGGACGGTCAAGGCGAAGGCGAGGCTGAGCGGTATCTGTCGTCTACTAGCAGTTGCAGCAGCCTGGGCTCCGTCAGGTCTGTAGACGGTGAATGTATACGGGCGGATGTCGGTGCTCTCATCTGCCCCATCAAAGTCGACCATGACGCGGTCGCTCTCCAGCTTCCTGACGACACCTCTCCTGCCATTCACCAGAGTGCTCGACAAGTTGACCAACAGGATCACCGGTGCGCCGACTTTCAGGTGCAGCTCTGGTTGCGCTCTGCAGGCGACGAGGTCCTGTAACTTCCCCGTATCCTGGCTTCGGTAGATTTGAGCCTCGCCAATCGAAAGAGGAGAAATGGAATACAATTATAAATATGGATAATTATTTAGTGTGACACATTCAAATAAAGCATAACCATTCTGCGGACGTATATGAATATTTCACAATTAAATATTGTATCATATCGTCTCATATTGTATATTTCCGTGGGTCACCCCATGCCAAAAATTATATTTATCAGCACATGGCACATGTGCTGGTAATGTTTAGGACGAGAGACATTGTACCACTTGGCTGAGTGACATGTGCGGTGCTTGCGACTATGTTTACACATATATGTCTATGATTATGGCTTTAAAGATGAGGAATCGCCTCGTGAATGGATAAAATCTGAGTTGTCATTCTGATCACCTGATCACAACAAATTATAAAACGATCCAAAAATCATTTAGATTCACGGTGAAAATACTGCTTCTGGCAAACGGGCCACCTCGTTGCCTATAAATCAATAAAAAGGCGTGTGACCAATGAGCAATATAGTGAATCATTGTTAACCAGCAGTACTTGTGAGACTACATGGCGAAATTGCATAAAATGAACATTTCAATGATATAAACAGCCACGCCCACTATCCCGGAAGCGTCGATCATTCGACGGGATTCGAGATTATTTTTTTACATTTCAGAATGAGTCATCGCATAATCATATTTTGGGATATACATTGGAATTAATTATGGCGTGAAGCACTGGAAACGAAAGCGTTGATTGTACAATGGGGGTATAAAACGAGTCATTGATTTCGAAGATGAGATCATTTCTTGAAAGGTCCCTTATCGGAAATCAACAGTCCATTTACAGGACCATGTTGCAAATCCGTTTATATGTTTATTCTTACTGATTTTTCGCTGGTGTAGCATATTATCTCCAATAATAATGGGGTTTTTTAACAGATCGTACAGTGTTCGCCACTCTTCGTTTCATTGATACAATAATGCGTGATGGACTAATGAGAACAATGTGTCTACACCACGTAGAAATAGCATTTGCATTCGGCCTACAGTACTGTAAATTCGACACCAATAACAAATTGCTTGAAGGAGTCATGTGACTAAAAAGTCGACTCAGATTTGATGACGTCGCAGATTAATATTTAGAAGACAACACCGCCCTTTACTTCACTTGGAGCTAAAATTCAGTCAGTTCCAAAGAAGTTGTATGCATAAAGCCCGGGTCACACTATAACGATTTTTTATCCGAAATATTATGTTTTCCGTAATAGTTGCCATATAGGCACTAACTACCTTCTCCAAACCAAAAGAGTCATAATGAGCTCCACTCCTAAGTGACGTCATTCCGATAAACGATAAAAAATCGTCCAATAAATCGTTGAGCTCAACGATGAAACGAACATTTATGAATATCTAGAGTTAGAAATGTTAGATTCATCAATGGGTGGCTTCTACAGATACCGTAGCTTATGAGTTCTGTTATCATCGTGGTTGAGTGTTTCAATCATATCAATGGCAAATTAGTACTTATGAGCCTAGAATCGAAAAAAATCGGATCGTCGGACGACACGATATCGTTGTAGTGTGACCCCGGCCTAATTCTGGCACCAACTGAATCATGAAAACTACTTACAAGTGAATGCGCTCGAATCTGCGCGCTTCGCGCGGGATACTTGGGTTTGCGGCATCACAAAATGTTTACCCTTGGAAGAATATTGAATTCGATGGAGTTGCCCTCTGTTTTCTGCCCCACCCGACCATGCCATATGGTGGCCTCTAACAGACAGGACGCAGCTACAGGCTGCAACCCGGTCCTCTTCAGGTCCGTCATTGTGGTGTCAAATTTCCTCTCTGCTGTGTGTATAGTATTTGAAATATTTGACTGAAATGATAATAGCGTTTTTCTTCAGAATCATTAAAAAAATCGTTTCAATCAACCACGCAAAAACTCTCCCTTCCTCTCAGTCGTTTGTCTTTACATGCTGGAGTTAAAGCTTCGACCATTGGAAACAGAAAATGTGAATATTTTTGCACTTGGCTAAAGTATTATATAGTGCAAGCATTCGAATTAAATAGAGGGCTGCAAATTCCAATCTTGCAGATTTCTTCAAGGAGGAAATAAAATACGCTAATCTTATTTGTGTCAGTTTTGAACAATCCGATGCACGTTTAATAGAGTGTTTGAACCACAAAACTGCACTACCAGGTATGGGCGGTCAAATGGGCGGTGTTTCATCGTGAAGTACAGTAGCCGTTGCTTGTTTAGTTGACGACATTTCCCATTCAAATGGGCTATGTCGTATAGTAAGCACGCTACGGCGTATATGACGGCATCATTTGTCCGATTATATCATTACGTTATATCGCTTATAAACAAAGTCAATGTCACAACTCCGGTATATCGTTGATTATAAATATCGGACTGTACCAGTACTCGCGTGGGTAAGGCATGCGGACTATATTTTCCTGTTATTGTGGTAAAAATAGTACAGCGGGATAGGAGAGCCACGCATAGCTATAACTCGTAAATCGGGTAGCTGGGGGAATAAAATACGTTTTTTTCTATTAATGCATGTCTCGGAGCAATACGCTGCAATTTCTAGTATGAATTTATAACTTGAACAACAAATCGGCACAGACCGTTATTAATATGGGGTTTTCCGACGGATTTGCCCCTTTAAGTAACGATCATCAACTGCTTCATCCTCACGGATAAGAAACATGTGATACCACATCCGCCGTTATAGTCACACTGTCGACCAAATATATCCGTGAGCTGAATTACACATCATTTATTTTGACAATTATTTTGTTTTTCGATCTTTATTACAGGCTCGCCGAGAGAGTGGAAGAACGCGAGGGCGATGAACTGATTTTCGACGACGTGAAACGAGAGTTGGCAGGGCAAAAGGCTAAAGGCATCAGTCAAGCTCTTCGACGTCTTTTTCCTGGTGCCAAGAAGGTTAATAGACGAATTGCCGACTGGGCCGGGAAAAAGCTGACGGTGTATCAAGGATTGCATCTCACGGACAAAGAGAATCTCCCTATCGACGAAGAGTGCACGATCGAGAGCCTGAAGCAGCACATCCCGCCTGACGCCCTATATCAACCATCGGCGGAAGGCTTGGTCCTAAGCGTAGGATCCCCGCTGCACGCCAACGACAACATGGTGATGAAGACAATAAGAATAAAGGATGGAAAGTGGGAGCTACTCATCAGAGACACTGCAATTGACCTCGACAAGTTTGACGTAGACGACACTTTCAGACCGTCGAAGCGTAGTCTTGAGAACATCGTCTTCATAACAAGGAGGCTAAACCTATGCAGGGGGTTTCCGGTAAAAGACCTAAAGAGCGGCGTACCGGCTACGAGCAAGCCAACGGAAAGGATGAGGTACGACCAGGACAATACATCAGAGGAGTGCGTAGTTGTGAAGTCGAATGGATGCAGGCAGGTTGTGCAGTGTGGGTCGTGCATGACAGTGTGTAGCAGCTGCAGGCGGCTGAATGACCCGTCACCAGTGGAGGAGATCAGGCTGGACGAGGAGGACAGCAAGGACATGTACACCATTCTGGAGACGTGCTTCGAGACGGCACCAGACGAGTGGAAGGTACTACTGAGGTCGCAGTACGACGCGCTGAGGGCGCCCTGTCCGCAGGCCAGACGGTGGGACAAACGTGTCATCAGCATCTGCCTCTCGCTGTGGGTTCGGAGCCCCAGGGCATACGAGGACCTTGAAGGGAGCGGGATGCTTATTCTTCCATCCGGCAGGCAGATGAGAAGGTACAAAAACTCCGTGAAACAAGTCCCTGGGCCACAGGACGACGTGTTTAGATGGATGCACGAGTGTGCGAACGATAGTAGAGTTGCACCCGATGGCAGGGCCGGGTTCTTGGTTCACGACGAGACCAAGATTCAGGAAGACCTTGTGCTGGAAATGACAGGTGGCAGACCGAAGCTCGTCGGCTGGGTGGACAGCGGGGAAGAAGGCAACAACCTGCGGGTCCTGCAGAAGCAATGTCTGCAACCGGAACTGGCATCAGAGGTCCTGCAATTTTATTTTGTCGGCTACACAGGCTTCAGGTTTCCGATTTGCCACTATCCGACCGTGGGAGTGAAGCCTTCGGAGCTTTATATCTTTACATGGCAACTGGTTTCCAAGCTCCGTGTTTGGGGGTTCAAGATTGACTGCGTGCTCCAGGATGGTGGAGGGGCGAACCGGCAATTTATGAAGGCTCACTTCAAGGCCCCTCCAGCAGACAGCAAGTATCTTGCATCCAACATAGTTCTTGGGTCCAGGAAGATCGCCATGTGCCAGGATTTCTCCCACAACGTTAAGAAGATCCGGAACGGAGTGATGAAGAGTGGAAACCAGAGTTTCCATACACGGAAACTACAGCATGGCGTCAACTGCATATCGTGGCAACAGTGGATCGATGCTGCCAAGTGGGACAGGAACACAAACAGCAGACTGATTCATCGGAAGTTATCTGACAGTCACCTGTTCCCAAACAGTGCCGAGAAGATGAGGAACCATTTGGCCGAAGACATGCTAGACGACGATGCTCTTAATCTCATGCGGTATTATCAGGCTAGTCTGGTGAATGGGTCATGTCTCGACAGCACCATAGAGTTCCTGGAGCACACGAGTACCATCATCAAGGTGTTTCGAGATAGTCGGCCACTAACTAGTCTGGCAGATCCACGGCTGGTTATTCTGAAGGAGGCCCTGGAGTGGTTCACCAAATGGCGGAGCGACGTTGCAGCGGATGATACAATGTCAGAATCTGAAAAGAAGAAAGCCACTCTCTCACCAGAATGTTGCGACGACTTGGAGGCACTGCTGCTTTCCTTCCCAGAAGTCTGCAAGATGCACCTGAACGAGTTTCCACATGGGAGTGTTGTACCGAGCAGATTCAACTCAGACATTATCGAAAATCACTTCTGCCAGCAACGGGGGCTGCATGGTGGAAATGCCACAAATCCATCATACTCGGCCTACTGCAGCACTGTTAACTCGATCGTTCTTGGACAGAGTCTTCTATCCAGGGGTCGCAAGTCAAACGCTGGTCTATCTGCGGCAAAACCATTCAGCCTTCTAGTTACAAAGCCACTAAGTAAACGGGCTAAAACCAAATAGTGTGCCGTGCTGCTGTTTGTGCTAGATCGATGATCACTGATCAGTGGAGCACGACACATACAGTATACTGACTGTGAGCATGGGCTTAGGCAGGATTTGAAGGTGTGGGTGTGTAAATTGAAAAACTGGGTGTGCAAATCCATGGATTTGTGTACAGAGTATAGGCCTTGGGGCAAAAAACTGGGTGGGTATTTGCAAATTTTGCACGTGCAAAACACACGTGCACACCTGGCTGCCTCAGCCCCTGTGAGCCTAACTACAGTATAGTGATTCAACGACTATGTGTCTTTAATAGTGGGAGCATCGCATATCTATTATTTACCAGGTTTATCATTAATCCACATAGGCCAGTGTTATCATCATATCCCCAGATTGTTGATGAGGGCCCATTGAAATGTTCCCAGCCTATATAGCTGTTTACACTTTCTAGAAAACGTGTCTCGTTTGATCTCTAACATGTTTGAAAGTGTAGACTGATAAGGGGTGTGGAGTTTCAAAGCGACAAATCATGATATTACGAGCTGTCGGCCGCCGACCTAGCTTACGGGAGACAGGTAATTGAGAGGTCAAAGAGTCATGAACTTGCTGAATTATGTGTCGAGAGCTTTGAGTCGGGCGGTTCAACGGCTCAAACTGAAGAAATTATTTGCGTTTTGCAGTTTTTCACATAACAGCTGATACTGCCCCTTTAATAGCAATTATACGAAGTCGTATGAAAAATCTGCGAACAAATTTTAGGAAGGACCAGCGAAGGAAGCTTACAACCAAATTTCAATGCAATCCATTATTTTTTGTAGGAGGAGTAGCGTTATGCGATTTTTCAAATAACAGATGATACTGCCCCTTTGATAGCAATACACGAATGCGTATGAAAAACCTGCGAACAAGTAGAACAGTTTAATTTAATTTCGCTGGAACTGTTATCACATGAATATTGATATTATGTCATTCGTATTGATGTTGAAGAGACGGATTGAGTATAAATAAACAAACAACATTATTTGTTGGAATCGTTTGTTCCCGTTTCCAATAACTCATTTTTCTGAGATGAAATCTGATTTTATATTTGATTCGACTATTATGCGGATTCATGAAGTCACTGTGACTTATCCGAGTAAACCAAGGCAATGATGGATGATTGATGAGCACCGAAGATAACTCTTCTCGACTAGTCTTCAGATGATACCTGGTCAGGGGTGAACCATCCCAATCCCATTCTGCTCCCGGAACCGTCATTTGACATCACCAAGCGACGGACGATCAGTGAACCTAATGGTCTGGCCATTTTCCCAAGTCCTGCGAAAGATCCGAATTTCTGTTTTGTGTCTAACTATTTTCTAGTTGAGGCTGATTTTATGATGGCAACATTTGGAAATATCGCAACCAGGCACATATTGCTAAGACTACCAGGCATACAGTTTGGGCACTTTTAATCCGGATTGGCACATTGGGAAACCCCAAACACATCAGCTTGTATAATGTTGACTTACCATCCATATCGAGTAGGTGATCTGAGTTGCATCTCTGTACGTCGTAGTTGAGGGCGAACAGCTTGACTGGTGTACTGTCTGGTGGGAGTGGTCTTTCTAGCTCCCTCATCAGTGCCACTGTCTTCTCAGAACACGTCATGCCTTGGCTTATTTCATGGACTGCGCTTGTAAGGTCTTCTGTAATTCAAACATAATGTTATCTGATAAGGCGATGGTTTATTAAAATCGAGGACGTATATAATAATTCACAGTTCTCACATAGGCCCATTTGTTGTAATTTGAACAATATTTGTATTTTGTAAAAGGTATCACCGTATCATGAGATATCAATGGTATGACGTATGTCATTTCACGGTGTTGTTATTGTTTGAATGGTAATTTGGGGTGATTGACTTGCCTTATGCATAATAATTGAGGGATAAACTGCTATTGAGCTATTGTGAGAAACTTTTTAGGAAACGATACGGTCGATACCAAACCGATTTCCCGCTTGCCACGTGTCGACGGATTTCCGGGGACTATACTCCATGAACGCACGATGCTAAAAGGGTGGGATAATGGTAACTTTGTTGTTTTGACATTCGTAATAAAACTATCCGATATCCTTATACACGTAGGTACTTTAAAGGTCAGCACTCAGCAGCAGTGCGAAACATAACTTTAAATATAATTATACTTTCTGGTCAGTATAATGAGAAAGTGAAACTCTCATACTGACTTTCAGTCGAAATTAGGCCGTGAAAATAGCACAAACGTATTATTTCGTACGGTAGCGTATTTCCAGCATCACGAAATGAGTTTTAAAAAAAGTTTTAAACCTCTCTCATCATTGAATGGTGAACCTGATTGGACTATCGAATTCCAAAATGATAGCAAGTGTATAGATTAACGTATCCATCCACCTCGTAGAAAATATTTAGCAAACAATGCTTAGTTTCGGAGGGCTCAAGTTAATGTGTGCGTTCAATAGTGACAGTTGTCGGGTTCAACTTGTAACGTCACAATTTCCGGACAATTAATGTCGATAACTCAATAACGGAACATGTTTCGAACTCCAAATTCGAGATTTAGGTGAAAATACGCTCTTTCCATTTATGATAGTTTTTAAACCACTGCTGCTGACCTGTAACGTGCCCGTCTCCATACACGCGGTCGCGGCGTGATTTACATAATATGCATCCCGACTATACATGCTGCTGATGATAGGCTAGGAGTAAACATGAACGCTTTGTTTCATTTCTCATATAAATCCGGTAAACAATGTTCCGACTTCTAATATGCGATCAGATCAGTATAGCTCAGTGGTGAAACAGCTGTGGATCGGAAGGTTACCAGCTCGGGCCCATGCCTGTTTCGGTGTGTCGGTTGGGCAAGACGCTTTGTCTGTATTCCTCGTTCCACCCAGGTGCTGTGGGTAACGTGAGAGGCGTGTAGGCATAGAGTCGCGCTGACTGATACGGCTGCACTTATGGGACGTCTCCCAAGGGAGAAAAATAACATAGGTCCAGCAAATATGTGTGCCTGGCGGTTGCGAAAGGCCCTAATTGTGCACTACAGAGTGCAATTGTGGTTACCATTAATGGTTAATTAATAGCCGATAGGCCTAATCAAGGCGCTCAATTGATACCGTTGTGAGTGCTATATGAAAGCCGTTATTTTAATTATTATATATAAGTAGGCCCAGGCTTACTATTCTATATATTCCTATTATTACAAAATGTGAGCCAAGCGCATTAGCGCCTAACAACTGTCAACTGGAATTTGATGTCTGACTGTACGTACCTTCGGTCTGCCTGTAGACTGTGTCGAGTACAAAATGGTGCGGGATCATCTTCTTCAATGTGTCCTGGACGATCATCAGTTCGCCTGGATCCCGTCCAGTCAGATTAGGGACAGGCTTCAATTGAAAAAAGTCGCCTGCCATGATCACTTGCATTCCTCCGAACGGAGAAGATACTCCGCGTACTCCTCGAATCACAGCTTCAATCTGACAGAACGTTGCCCTGGACAGCATCGATATTTCATCGATAACCAATGTGTCCGTCTTCAATATGTTCTCCTTGATCCCGCGGAAATCGACATCGTTGTTGATCTTGTTGGTCAGCTGGTCGGTCCCATATCGGCCGTCACGAATGCCTGAAAAACTGTGAATCGTTCTCCCACTGAGAGCAGCTGCCGCGATACCAGTTGAGGCAGTCATTTGGACACATTTCCGGGATTTCAAACGAGAGGCAATTTGTTTTATGATATGTGTCTTGCCTGTACCTGCCTGTCCCAGCAGAACCAAGTTGTGGCCTTCCTCTGCAGCAGATAGTATATGCGCCATGTTCGGGTACCATGTCCTTGCAACCCAAATAAGTAAGAACTATAGTGTGATAGTCACGCGATCACTATAGCTAGTACAGTATAGTGGTCAATGGCAGTTCCCTGATTTGACATGTATGACGGACCACAGTGACTGACTGAGTACCTCTCCCAAAGATCCCCAACCTGTTACCTATATCGATCTGCCAGTGCGTGGTAGCAGGTTACCAAGGCGACCACTGAGTCATCGACCTAGAGAAGGTGAAGACACTCCAAATCTGTGACGGATTACAAAGGATTATTGATTGCGAGGTTACACGGCCAGTTTAGGCATGCATGGGTGGATCTCCGCCGGGCTAATGCAGCGAGCCCGATTTCGGGCAAGTTAAATTAATCAACCTAATGGCCGGGACACACCGAGTGATTTTGTTGTCCGCTGATTCTGGGATCAGCCGTCTGGATCCTGGCTGGGTCCCACTGACCGATCAGACTCAGTCGGCCCGATTCATTCAAACTTGTCGGCAGTGCAGCTCGTTCACGATTGGGTCCGATCCAAGTCTGACACGTCATACTTGGATCCTGGCAGCAATCGAATCGGTCGAGCCAGAAATGCGGGTGATAACATCACCCGATTTCTCAAACGATTTTCGCCCGATCGGACTATCCCAGAATCGGGCTTCAAAATCGGTCAGTGGGACCCGGCCCATCCGTTGCCCAATCCAGTCGGACTCGTCAAGCTCTCATTGACCGAATCGCCCAAATCGGTCAATGTTACCCGGCTATACAGCTGATCGAGTTGGAACGATTCATATCCCCGTGTTAGGCTATGACCGATCAGACTCAGTCTGCCTGATGCATTCCCACTTGTCAGCTGTGCAGCTGGATCACGACTGAGCCCGATCCAAGTCTAACATGTCCGACTTGTATTTGTGTACCAATCGCATCCGTCAAGCATCAAATTGTGGGTGATCACATCGCTCGATTCCTCAAACGATTTTCGCCCGATCGTCCAGCATCAGTGACCCCAAAATCAGTCAATGTGACCCGGGCATAAATTCAATCAGAAATGAAGCCCGATTACGATTGGGTATGGCCCGATCCAAGTCTGACCGCATGTCTGGTACTTGGTGGACTGGAGCACGCAGGCTCAGTGGCGTCAACAGGATTTTTGAGTTGGTGAGGGGGGCACAGGGGAGGAACGAACATTTCCTTGGGGGGCACCTGCCGGAAGACCATCTAAGCGGAGCGCCACCATGGGTTGGCGCGGAGCGTAAAAAATAAAATGTTGGTTGTCAAAACTCCCAGATGGCAGCAGATGGCTCCTAGAGAGTGTTTCCAGCTATATGTATTTGGTTGTGATACATGAGTTTCCTGACACAGAAAATGTTATTTTGCCCAAAACTTCATATATTTCATTAAAAAATTGTAACATAATAAAAGTATCATTATGTTTATGTCTCTTATGATTGTCTCTCTTGTCTTCGTACCTCTCACTGTCATATTTATATATCGAATATCCCATTGTGGCAATTGTTCCGACTTCTTCCTATCACAAACATATCCCAGGCATTCTAGGGAATATATCACTCCGATCACTTGTGCCTGGTGCCATTCTTGTCAGATTCTCTGACAATCCCTGCCTAGGCCTCTCCATGTAACTGTATGCATATACGCATGCTGCATTCTCCATTATTCCTAGACTATACCAGTTTCGCAAGATCTCACGAAATCTCTATGCATGCACATGTATAAGAGAGTATGATACCTGCACGTGCCCCCCTGTCCCTCCCCCCCCCTTGGTGACGCCACTGCGCAGACTACGGCACCGTTCGAGTCGGCTGCACTAAAAATGTTGTTTTTCACATCACCCAATTTTCAGAACGATGACTGGCCGATCCCAGAACCGGGCTCCTAAATCGATCGGTGTGACCCGGCCATATAGCTCCCTCAAATTATTATCGAAATCGACAGGGCTCTCGTTAGCTCCGTGGTTACGCCATGAACATCGTCACAGTGACGCTGCGGGGAATGACAGTTCACTGACACTGACAGTGGACTGCATGATTAGGGGGCCTACTAGTGAAGTAGGCCTACGGTATGCTACTATATTTTCGAAATTTATGATAGCCCAAATTTCACGAAATGAGCTGAGAAATTCTGAAATTTCCGATTATTCTCCTAAATCTACAAATATCAACAAACTCGAGGAAATGTCTTTTCCCGAAATACTCCTGTCAAGTTCACGCTACAGCCTACAGTAGGCGAGTATTCTGGGCAAACCCACTGACCTACATTTAACTTCCGTGAGTGAAATTGAACCACTAGCCGATTACGTGAATGCAGTTCTGGTCAGATGCTATTGGACAATGTGTCCAGTTGTGTGCCGGTTGCTCGTTTAGTTGATGTATATATTTACCGCGTGTTTCCCGTAAAATCCATTTTCAACTAAGTTGAATTGCACTAAAATGACTAAAAAAATAACTCTGATGGAATATATTTGCTATAAACTGTTATTTTGTTGATTTAGTAATAGTAACACCATTTCGAAATATTATATTTTCATACTCTCAAATTGCACATCCGCAACCCGTAATTCTGCTGGCGACGTTTCTCGTCAATTGATGTTTTGCGAACG
>JAODTT010777863.1:0-11078 GCA_025400115.1 Pentamera pediparva
ACAATGCATTCAAGCAGTTTGGGCTCAAGACTCACATCTGCACCAGCTCCATAGAGTGCTGGCCGTCCTACAAACACGGCCCTTGCTCCTAGAGCCAGAGCCTTGACCACGTCGTTGCCAGTCCTGACACCGCCGTCCATGTAAACCTCTACGTTAGTACCTCTGACTGCACTGACCACATCTGGTAGGGCATCAAGCTGAAATCGGAGGATAGATCGATTAATCACATGATAATAATGATAAAAATACAGCGATCATATAGAGTGCTGATCCTCCTGTAAACACCGCCCTCACCTCCAGAGCCAAAGCCTCGACCACGTCGTTGCCAGTCCTTACACCTCCATTTATCAGGAGTCTGTGAACATTTTCCAAGAAGCACCTCATAAGAAACATTATAGCCGAATATCAAAGAATATATTGTTCTTCGTAGTAGAAGTAGCATTCCGCAGTTTTTTTTGCTGTTTTATCGGTACTGAAACTATATGACCATTTATTGAGAATCTGTGAACATATTTCGAGGAGTAACACCTGAGGAACATTAAAAACCTAATTTCAATTGAATATATTGTCCTTTTAGGAATATTAGCTTTTTGCAGTTTTTCACTTGTTTAATGCTACTGACACTATATGACCATTCATCAAAAATCTGTGAAAACCTTTTGAGAAGCACCACCTAAGGAACATTATAACCCAATTTCACATAAATCCACTGTTCTTTGTAGGAGAAGTAGCAATTTGAGTAGCATTTCGCACTGTTTCATTACTACTGACACTATATGGCTATCAATCAAAAATCTGTGAAAAACTTTTTGGTAGCACAACCTATTTGCAGTAGCATTTTGCAGTTCTTCCTGTTCGTTTACAAAATTACTCATTGTGCCCCTTCGAAAACCTTTGACCTTGACCTTCAAACGGTCAAAGAAGTGCCATCATTCAATGACGATTGTCTCCAAGTTTTGGTCACATCTGTCAAAGAATGAACATTTCGCAGCTGAAAGAGCCGAAGTTTACGGACTGGATAGATAGATAGATAGAGTGACAGTCCCATCACAATAGCTCAACCAGCGTAGCTGGTTAGAGCTAGAAATGCCGACAGGAGGGGTGGAAAAGATAGCTTTGTATAGAAATACGTCAGCAAGACCTACTGGTGCTGGTGTTCCATCCAGTATTCGTCCGCCGTGAGCTGATACAAGGATCCCGGCAACCCCGAAGTCTGCCGCACGACGAGCGGAATCCGCTGAAGAAGGAACAGAAAATAATGGTCACTAGAAGTAGCATTGTTGTCCATCGATTTAGGCACCCAGAACTCTAACTGTTGCAGTTTCTTCGAGAAAACCAAGATGTGAAAAGTGACACAACCATCGGAATGAGCATCTCACGCTCCTTGAAATGATATATAGTTGGGTCATTTTGCACAAAATTTGAGAAAATTGTGGGAAGAACAACAATATCAGTCACTTTCAGTGACAGTCTCATCAATTTGTGCACTCAGCATTTCATTGAACATGCCACCAAATCGGGACATTTTCTCTTAAGAATTTGTTCTGCAGATTGATGAAGAGAATGATTTTCCAACAACACAGGTGCAGTTTTTGTGCAGTGACACTTTTGCGGGATGTCGTTCTCGTGCGAGGGCAATTTAATGAATGAGGATGTGAAACACAGCAGCGTGCGAAGTCATGGAAGTCGTGTTCATCGTTTCCGCGAGATTTACCACTCTCACAATATTTCAGTTAGACCGCTTAACTGCTATTGTTCCAGAGAGCCATTTATTGGCTCATCAAAAAACCCTCATAGAAAAAAAGCACCAGCAAGAACTGCCCCCGGGACTGCCACATCACATCCACACAAAATTTCAGCATGAGGACATTTACAGCTCACACGATATCGCTACGCACATACCAACAGACAGACATACACACAGCTCCCAAAATTAACGCCCGGCAAACAATTCCACCCTAACTGAATTTCCCAAAATCTTAGTGATTATTCCCTTTTCCTGCCGCAAAACAAGGTCAGATCAAATTCAGGAGAATTCCGAGGATCAAAACCCCTCTAAATGCTCCTATTTTGCATGTAGGCACCATCATGATTTGAGAAAAAGTTCAAAAGGGGGAACCCAATCCCCTATACCCCTCCCCCAGAATGCACATCACTGTCAGAAATTGCCTGCCTCAAGAAATTGTTTGGTGACAACCCTGCTCCAGAGATAGATATGAGAATTGAGGATATCAAAGCGGAAAGATGTTTGCTACTTTGCGACCTTACCTGTCAGAACACCTTTGAGCACTAACGGTAGTTTCGTCTGGCTCTTCAACCATGCTAGGTCCTCCCAGCTGCAAAAACAGCGCGATGCCTCAGCTCCACCATGCCTCACCCAGAACTGATCCATTGTAGCTTTCTGGGTCATATCTCTGGGCTCTCCATCCAGGTATACCAAGTTGGGTGCCCTAGAAGATGGGATGTGAAATTAGGAAGATGTTCACCACTTTGCAACCTTACCTGTCAGAACACCTTTGAGCACTATCGGTAGTTTCGTCTGGTTCTTCAACCATGCTAGGTCCTCCCAGCCGCCGAAACAGAACATAGACTCAGCGTTACCATGCCCCAACCAGAACTGATCCGCACTGGCCTTCTTGGTCATATCTCTGGGCTCCCCATTCAGGTATATCATGTTAGGTGCCCTAAAAGAAAGGGAGGATCGAACCTACATTCAAGGGTGCTGACCTGAATACTGGACATATTGTCAGCTGCTAATCCTCCACTAGGTACATAAACCTAGCAATTACAGTGGATTGAGCGACTTTCCTTGGAGTAGTTGCTGGCTGCTGATTGGTCAGACGAACAGCAAATACCCCAAGAAATGTCCCACAATGCACCGTAATTTATATTGCGAAAAAAGGTCTATGGCATGAGGCCATGCCGAAGATAGCAGCTCTCGAATTGCCTCACCCCTCCTTTCCTACCCGTCTCCGTCTCTCATGCTGAGCACCCAGCGGGAAGGTAACGGCCGGTACCATTTTTAGAGCCTTTGGTAGAACCTGACAGAGATTCGAACCCTGGCCTCCCGGGTGGAAAGTTTATGCTCTCACAGCTGTGCTGACCACCCAGATAATGACACATGAGATATTTGTGACCCTCACCTGTCAGAATCCCTTTAGGCACTATTGGTAGTTTTGTCTGGCTCTGTAACCAAGCCAAGTCCTCCCAGCTGCTGAAGCAGGCAACCTCTGCTCACTAGTCACCACTCAGGCATACATGGCCATCCTAGAAGAAAGTACCATTGGCCAATAATAACATTGACCAAGTATCATGATAATCCAACTTTTGTTTCGCAGTTTTCCTCATGATGCATTTTTGCGCCCCTTTGATGACCTGTGATTCAAAACTTCCTGTACAACACAAGGTACCACTGGTCAACGATAACACTTGCCAAGTATCATGATATTCCAACATGATTTGTAGGAGGAGATACATTTACAAATTATTTGGCAATTTTTACATAAATGCCTATTATGCCCCTTCAAAGACCTCCAATCTGAAATTCCTGTACAACAAGAAAGTGCCACTGATCAACGATAACACTGACCAATCATCATAATAATCCAAATTGATTTGTTAGGAGGGGAAGCATTTGCAAAGTATTTTGCAATTTTGACATAATTGCCTATTATGCCTCTTTAATGACCTTTGACCTGAAATATCCATTAAAGAATGACAGAACGAGGGCCAAAAATTGCAAAAGTGGACAGACCGGATAGATGGATAGATAGAGTACATGGAATGACATGCAAATCACGATAGCTAAAAAAATGTCGTTCTGACTAGGGCTGTCACTAATACCCGGGTACCGGGTCGGAAGACCATGTGCCCTATACCTGAGAATGACATTAACAAAAATAGAACGATATTATAATGTTCATTCCATTTAGTTATCTCATTTACTCCACTTACTCGTTCAGCGCATCATTTATCATCGTTAATCTAAGATCTAAATAACGATTTCTCATGGGTAGTGGTCACCCCCACACCCCCCCCCCTACTCCGACAAAGTAAATTTCTTTCCACAGCAAATTTAAACGTTCGCTGTGAATGAGTGCATAATTACGCACGTATACTAAGGCTGTGATTTTCGGGTATTCCCAAGCCTGGGTACCCTGATCAAATTTCGAGCGAGCATCCGGGTGACCGTAATTCACCAGACAAAAACAGAGGTGCACTGTCTGACCTCAGCTTAAATGTGATATAAAGGCTTGTAGAAGTTGTAGTACATAAACACAGGCCTGCTCTACCTACTACACCAACAAATCCCTCACAGACCAAAGGTCATCGCAAAAATTATTTGGTTCCCACAAGAGTGTCCCACCAGCAGGGTGGTGCAACTTTACACTTCCATTTATACTGAGTCACATTAAAATCACTAGACCCGCTGTATATGACCTAATAATGTCCTCGCTATATCAAAGATGTTTCCCCAAATACAGTGCATAATGTACAAATTTACTGTGGATATGTGTATACATACACAACTTAGATAGTATCCGCATTATATTTTCTATTCCTTCATTAGAACATTGTACATAGTGGAATTCAGTTGTGAGTTGCAAAACTGCATACAGTGCATAGTTTTAGGAAAGGAGGCCAAATTACCACTGAAATATGTTCCACCTGAGACCCTACATGCTCGGATGAGACCCCTTTGCCTGGGACTCAGTCACAGCCCTAACATGGACTGTAGTACTGTATGTTACAGTAAATTTTTTACAGTAGTCTTTTTGCAGCTCTATTGATTTTTAGCACACTCCAACTGGCAACCCTGTACTTACTGGAAAATATCACTAATGGGAGTTAATGGGTCAAGTAGTAAACTGTATGCTGAAATGCAATCTACCTTGGAAAAATGCAAATCATGCAGTCTGGACACTTCTTAGCCGCAGGTTTGAGGAACATCATTAATGCTCTAGTTCATATTTATTGATGGAGGCACCCACTGGCCACTGTGGACCTGCTCCACACATGTCCCCTCAAATTTTGCACCATGAACACTCTATGTGTTGGAGGACTCGAGTCTGGTCTTGGTCTCGAGACCGATTTTGAAGGACTCGATCTGTCCCGGACATTGCTGAGGACTCAGACTTGGATGCTGAGGTCTCAAACTCAGACTCAAAGTGGCTGGACTCGGCTCCAACACTGTCCATGACACACGTAGGCAGGTACGGTATTACATTTATACCTAATAAATTTGTTCATTGTGATTTATTTTCAGAGGTTCCCCTCACTCACCTGTAACCATGGACAGCTCTGAGGCGGTCTACCGTTGCTTCACCTCTGGTGCAACAGCATCGCGGTCTGTGGCCACATTGAACCCACGTCCGCCTTTTGCAGTGGACCGCCCCAGGCCCCAGTCTGCCCCGATGAAGAAGCACCTGGGGGGCACGCAGCCGGCCTGGCATGGGGCCAATGCGGACGTCATTCCTCACAAACAACGGAAGTTTGTCGTCTCGCTGGGGCAGGCTTCGAGCTATCATCGGAGCAATATGCACCAACCCTATGCAGGTATGTATACTAATAGGTGCACTCTCTGGGAACAGGGTGACCATTAACAGTTTCGAATAGTTTTCAAAGGGACCTAGAAGCTGAGCAGCCTAGAGCAGGCATCCATGGCAGTGTTCTCCACAGCCAATTTTTTCGTCGGGGTGGTATGACTAGATTTGGTGGGGATAATAGCGATCACCTATCTCAGGAAAGAGTGAAATGGAGTAACAAGATTCCTCCCATTTATAAGATTTTTGCTTGTATCATGATGAGCTCGATGCAAGAGGGTCCTACTGTGCATTTGGTGAGAGATTCATTCTCAATGTATTTCCAGAAATCCATACTTCCATCTTTTTAGTTGTTTTTCTTGCGATTCTTGTCCAGGTGGTCAAGAGTTTTGTCCGGGTGGCAACTTTTTTTGTCCGAGTGGTGGTCCTCACCAGCCAGAATTGGTCAAATAATTTAATTAGTGGTTTGAACTCGTCCCCAGCCAAAAATATCATGTATCTATTCCTGTTGAATGGATGAATTACAACAGATGATGTCATCAATCCCTTGGACTTGCAAACTTGGTAAACAAACTTCACAGTGTGGATGAGAAGGGTGTGTGGTCATTAGTGGGATGATCGAATGTTTCATTCCAGAGTTTGTGGTTGAAATGCCACATGTACATTCTGCTTTGATTTTGTGCAAGAGTT
Organism: Pentamera pediparva; assembly: GCA_025400115.1. Lineage (NCBI taxonomy): Eukaryota > Metazoa > Echinodermata > Holothuroidea > Dendrochirotida > Phyllophoridae > Pentamera > Pentamera pediparva. The sequence continues at coordinate 6,234 of JAODTT010777863.1, forward strand.
CATAATATTTCAGTCGTTGCAGGGGGGCTGGCACCCAGGTTCTCCCTACCGTCTTCTCTGTCCACAAGCCTGTGCTCACTCACTCATGGGAACACATGCCTAGGAGACACCCAGCAGCATCCACCCGCCGCTTCCAATTACCCGGCCTTCTCCGAGCAAGCGACCAGGCCTGAGCCTGACCCATCCCCCCAACGCCCTCAGGTACCCCCGCAGCTGCGCCAACCAATAGCTACGTGGCCGCCCCGGTGGGCGACTCCAACCCAGGTCCCAGGTCCCGTTCTCACAGGACCAATGGATGGGGTCGCCCGCTGGGAGGCAAGTCTAATGCCCAAAGAAGCACAATTGACGATAAAGAATCCCTGACCACACATCCACACAAGCAGGAGCGCCTGCTTCAAAACACAAGGAATCACAAAACACTTTGGTTCATTTTCAGCGAGACTGAAGGAAACTTTCACAAACGAAAATGAGACGAGGACCGCCGGTTATCCCCGGGTCGAGAATGGCAAGACTGTTATGCTACCAGAGTACAGCGCCCTCGCAGATCCATACCTGGCCGACTACTATGCCCGAAAGTTCAACCTCGCAACGGTCCCAAAGCCTCCCAGTACGGTGAGTTTGAGGTGCTTCTGATCATGCATTGATCAGTGTTGCATTCAGACTCGCTGGGTTAGGCAACACTGACGAACACACAAGAAAGTTATCAATTATAATGCGAAGTTTGGGGGCCAACAATCGAGCCCGGTGCACTCCAGGACATACCAGCGCTGAACTCACGGGCCGCTGCGTTCTATACTGCATTGCCGCATCGGCAGGTGAAATGGACTACCTTCCAAAGGCAATGACAATCCAAGGGAAGGCTGACCAAGGATGCCACACTGAAATAGAAGCAATCCAATCTTCCTGAGTCCACCCTCACAAATTGAGTTTATGATGATGGATACTATAAATGAATGTCTGACTGGCCACAAATAAAATTGAAATGTGAATAATAATTCAACTCACTCACACAACTCAAACAGCAGTGCCCCTGGTCCGAAGGAGACTTCATACACACTACAAACAACGTCAGCACACTACTGTCTTCACAGAAGCATCCCCTCAGTACAATGTATCACACCATAATCAGACTCCTTCTGCAACCTAACTCATTCCAAATCCCTATACGCGCAAATCACAGACAAGCTCATTATGACAGGGCGTATGCCATCCTCATACACCCACGGATACCACACGTAGACACAAAGAATGCGCACATGAGATAGACATTGGAGAGAAGCGACATGCATGCCCCAGAGATTCCAGAGGTCGAAGATGTGGAGAACCCACACAGCCGTACGCAACCTCACGATATTTGTCACAATAAGACGGCCAGAGTGAGCTATGCATGATTGTTTGCCTACAGTTGATGTAGAGTCTGAAACGAGTTAATCACTCCGTGGGAGGATGAGGACTATCCACTGTTCAGTCCACCTAATGACCCGGTTAATTTATTGTAGTGGGAGGCTTCGACCAGTTCTCTCTCATACCAACCGCCGTCAATCATCTTTTCTTGGTTCGGCAATCACAATACATCATTTGGATTTTAGCAGATAGTTTTAGTGCTGTCTCATGTGCACATGACCTCTTCATCATCTCTGTAGATTTTTAGGTGCATTTCAGTGCTCTCATGTGTTTATATAGAAATGGTATCTTTTTATAGTTGTAAATTCCACTGCAGACATGTATTTTCCTTGCCAGAGAATTTAATGAAGTATATCCATCTGTCTGTCTGTCCGTCTGAAAGTCAAAGCTTCCTGGGAGTGAAGTGTATGGTTTCAGAAAGCCTATAATACAGTCTGAGTCTATTGAGATACCCATCAGCCAAACTGCTCTTAGCCCGACAGTTCACGTTGCAGAGAGCTTCAAGGTAGGAGTGCACCAAACACCACCATTTAAATTCCCTTCTTGTCAATAACTTTCGCAACAACCCGAACCCATCGATCATTTTACTCCCATCTGTAAAAAAAATGTCAGAAACTCAAAAAGTCTTCAACAGTTACACCACAGCTTCTGACTGTAGGATGAGCTGGGATTGAACCCATGCCTATTAGGTTCAGTGGATCCCTTTTCACCACTGCACCCTGGTGGACCACAAACCTATCCATCATTTTACTCCCGTTTGTCGAAAAAATGTCAGTAACTCAACAGCCTCCAACATTTACACCACAGCTCCTGACTGTAGGATGTGCTGGGATTGAACCCAGGCCTATTAGGTGCAGTGGATCACTTATTGTCTCACCTGAATGAAATTCAGAAAGAGACTTGGTGATCACTCTGTCGTGTGTATGTGTGTGTATGTATGTCACACTTCCTCGTTAGCAGGATTTCTCTCAAACTGTGAGGCCGATTGCGACAAAATTTTGTGTGTAGCACCGGTGGTGGGTGTACACGATCTGATTAGATTCTGGGCACTAAAGTTCTCCATTAAGCTGGTTAATTAGCCTATTTTATGTAATTTATTGTTTAAGCTCATTAGCAAGATTACGTAAAAACCGTATAAGCTACGGGGATGTAGTATGGCATATAGGAGCAGAATGACGGGTAGATGAATTTATTGGATTTTCAGCCTGAAATATGCTAATTAGGTAGCCTAATCTGCATAATTCGTGCGATTTTCAAAAGTTCGTCAGATTTTCACGAAACTTGGTGGATATGTTCTACTGAATTTGAGAGCAAAGTTGGGGTCTTTGGAGGTAATTTAATGTGTCTAATTTGCATAATTTATGCAAATTATCAATGTTTGTCAGATTTACATGAAACCTGGTGGATGTGCTTCACCTTTAGTACTGAGATTTTTACCTGTACATTCAGGGTCACTGGAGGTCATTTAACATGTCTAATTTGCATAATTTATGTAAATTTCAAACTTGATTGGATCTTCACAAAAATCAGTAGATGTATGGTCCATTGGTCCTGTATAGCCTTTCAGATAATTTGAATGTTCATCTATGAGCCGGCAATCCACCACCTTTCTGATGCTTTTAGATACTGATGTTTTTATCTATTCATGAGCAAATTCCTCTTTTCAAGGAAGTTGGAACTCGATAAATGCTGTAAAATAACAACCACTTATGGCAAAAAGACAGGCAGTTTGAGAACCCATTTGTCAGAAAAATCAGTGGCTATGGTCCCACAGCCTTTTTGGTGTTCTTCAATGTTCATGAATCGGATCAAATTTTATAATCCTAGTGTGAGAATAGTGAAGCTGTTTCTGCTAAATTCCAATAACAAAATCTGCAAGCAACACATGGAATATTCCTTTTTGGTTGTGTGCATTGTGACTGATAGGAGAAACCACTGATCGTGCAATCAGGCGAGACAGTGGGGGTGGTCGCCTTGTTACCACTGCACCCTGGTAGACCACAAACCTATCCATCATTTTACTCCCATCATTAAAAAAACATCAGAAACTCAGAAGCCTTCAACAGTTACACCACAGCTTCTGACTGTAGGATGAGCTGGGATTGAACCAGAGCCTATCAGCTGCAGTGACTCACGCTCTACCTCACTGACTTCCACCACTCCCCAAGCCTATCCATCAATTTACTCCCATCTGTCAAAAACGAAAGGACAGCGACACAACAGCTTCTGACTGTAGGACGAGGTGGGATTGAACATTCGGGCTCATCAGGTGCAGCGGATCGATAATTGACGATACACCATCCTACCTTCCGTAGCACCCAAAACAACTCATCAATCTATTTAACAATACCCCTCACCCCATATTGGACCCTACCCCCACCCAAGTGCCCTTCGAATATCTGGGAAAATGAGAAGGATTATGGGATGGCCAGACCGGACCTGCCTGTTATTGCCAGATGTTCAAGAGGCCTGATGTGGGTATAATCTATTTCACGACTCCTACTTACCCCTAATTGGCAACCCTGCACCACCCCCAATATGACGTCAAGAACCTGGCACATAGTCCAGGTTGCCCACCCCAATCCTCCTTCTCAATTTGCCAGCCAGAACGTCTGGTTTAGTATATTATGGGGTATATTATGGGGTATATTATGGGGAAAGTTTTCACAGTAAACAGTCCACAGATTGATAAACTGATTCATTTTGTCGATTTTGCTTCTTCGTCCATCTCTCCAGAGCCGCCGTCCTGTCAGTGCTCCCACCAAACGCAACGCTGGTGCCAGAGGTCAGAAGAAGATGGCAGACGTTGTGTATAAGGTCATCGTGATAACGGGGAACAAGAAGAGTGCTGGCACTGATGCCCATGTGAGTTGCTCACACAGTTATCATAGTTAGGTGACCAGGTTGCACTCTTCATGGGGAATTTGTCCACCTAGCTCTGCCGACAACAAAACTTGTGTGGATCACGACCCGTTCTGTCCCACCTGTTGGCTTCTGCTGCAGGGGCATATCCAGGTTTTGTCTTCAATACGGGGGGTGCAAAGTTAGATTGACTGCCGACCTAATGCACACTGGCGCCCAGAATGCGAAACATTGTTGTTTGTTCCGTGTTTCACGCCTTTGCCGTCCGTGTGTGTTGGGCTTGAATAGACGTGGTCAATTAACAGTTGGGTTTGGTTTTACCACATGTTCGTCTACTCCTCAGAGGTTAAATGCTTTCGCTTCATGAAATAATTGACTGTTATCTATACGAGATTGTCTCCAGAGTCGTAGATTGAGATGGTTCGGTCATGTAGGAAAGATGGATGATGCGAACTGGGTTAAGAAGTGTAGGGGGATCACAGTAGTTGTAATGGTAGGTCTCGGATGACTTGTTCTTGTGCGTAGTGACCTTGTGGCTGAAGGTTCAGATCATGCCCTTGCTCAGAATAGAGTAGTGTG
>JAODTT010777974.1:0-11078 GCA_025400115.1 Pentamera pediparva
ATGAAGGGGATACAGTCACATTGCGACTAATAAACATATTCTGTTATCGACTATTTAACGTGTATTTGATGGGATTTTATTACTATTTTGAAGAGCGCCCTCAATTTTTTTGCTAGGGTAGTTGAACGTGAATAAATTCATATGTGTTAGAGGGCATTACTACGAACATATTAGTGCAAAAAGATCTTGGTAAGGAATTTATTCACAGATTTTCCTAATTTTCCCTGACTACATGATAAACGAGTCAACTTGGTAAAATATCGAGGAATGCGAGCTCGGAGGATACAGAAGATGGGTGGAGATATAGTCGACAACCGAATAACGAGAAAACGTTCTTTACGGTTGCTCTACAGTTAATACAAATTAAACTATAAACTACGCCACTCTCCACAGGACAACCGTCCTACATGGGCAGATGGAACCAAGCCGAACCAAGACTCTTTGCTCGGAAGACTAGGACAATGGACGGAGCAGCCCAAGCGTCTCTCTACATAACATACATAATACAGATATCAAAATATATTCATGAACAAATTCGTTTTTCCCTACTATCACCAGCCGTTCACACATTTATTACATACGAAATGAACTTCCAATAGCCTTCAAATCAGCCGTTCCTACATCACCGTCGGTGTAAGGAAATAAAACTGCAATACCGTAACACCGTAATACCGTAAGTCCCATGGTGCAGCTGCAGTGTTATGTTTGCATGAACACCGCCTAATAATCCTCGAGGTCAATCGCGCTTGAGGGAGAAAGCTCCGGTAGGTAGTACACCCATTTGTTACACACTTATTCAACAGTCTTTTCACACATTAATTTTACACACAAGTTGCTGAACATAGGCTGACTGTAATAGGCCATGACGAACTTCTATAAGAGGAAGAGGCGTGGTCACTAACCATCCGATGTATTTCTAGCAGTTAGCATAGTATCTTGATTTGTGTATCATTCTAAAATGATGTCTGTAATAGGGTCAAAGGCATTTTTGACAATCCGTTTGAAAGGAACGCGTTACCATCGCTTTAAAGCAGTCTGTGTGTATCGCTTGGACTTTGACATGATGCTAGAATTTACACTAAATTTCAGCCAGAAAGCCAGTAGATCCAGGGGCTCCCCAGAGACATTCATTAACTGCAAGGCAAAATCCCCCCCTATCTCTCTCTGTCCAGGAAGCTGCTCTCTTTTTCAGGTGGGCATCAATCAGTCACCCAGTCGTGAAACAGGGGTCGTTGTGGTTTGGGAGGGGAGATTTCCATATGAAACAATCGGACCTGATTGTGAAGTATAGCTGGTTATTCTTCACTATAGATTCTAGCGGCATGATGAAACGCAATGTAACATTGATTTGCCATCGTCCTCCTCATACCTCTCCCAAAGTCATATATTGGATCTAGATGAGTAATTGCCTTCCTCTCAGTAGGAAGGACGAATTTTTTGCCTGCAATATATGCCTCCGAAACATCCTGGCAAATTATTCATCGAACATTGTGCGCAGCCTGCGTAATGTTCGATTAGCAAATCCCTCGTCGTGGCCATGAATCTATCAAATCCGTAATTTGCGGATTCCGCGACGGCAGTGATTTGTGCCAGGTATTCCGACATTAGCTTAGATTAGACTCGTTCTTGAATTTGTAATACAGCGATGAATCAACCTCCAATGACGGGAGGCAAGAAGAAGTATGGTCACGTATGTATACAGTAGAATGGTATACGGCTACCAAATAATCAAACCATCTTCCTGCAACTGATTTATGCGTTCAGCGTGACTGATGAGTTAATGTGGCAGTCAGCAGGCAGCAGAATGATATCAGTGATGCGAAACATGTTTACCAATGTGTCGTCGTATGGTGTAATGTTGCCCTTGTGAAAACAGCCATTGGAGAGACAACAAGGGTTGTATAATAAGTCTGTACAGCACTAAAACTAAAATGCAGCATTGCTAATATTAGTTTCGTGTGATCCAATGTGTGTTCCAATGACTCGTTTTGGGGGTCATATTCGGCCATCTAGGCACCAGGGGCCATTGGAAGAGTTATCCGGCTTGAGAGCTTACCCTTGCTCCAAAAGGTGTCTTCAAAGTATGACAACCTGTCGAAGAAGAACCTACTATTCGGAGGTCAGGAGACTGACCAATTACTTTCATGACTACCCGTACAGTGGGGTCATATAAGTGATGCTAAATATTTGTTTAATCTTGATAGATGTCACTATTATCATTATGTCGATGTGCCCTCGAGAAAACGTGCTTTAGAAAGATGACATCTGGTTTCCGTCAGTCAGTACAGGAACACAACTGACGTAGCAATGGTAAAACCATACTGTCACAATAGAGGCAGAGGATGTTCATTTAATTACTTTTTAGACGTTTCTTTTCCATGGGATACATGCCGGACAGGGGATCGAATCTATTGAGCGGACCTGAAAACTCAATTGTGCATACCTGGAAACTATACACTTATTGTCAGCTATAGGAATCATTCACCAGGAACACGGATACTGTTCATGGCTCTTTGGTGAGGTCTCAATGTGTGAAGGTGTAGGCGATCACACGCAGGCGACAGCATACAAATTAGCTACCGCTCGTTATCCCTGTTCCAGTCTCTCAGGCTGAGCGAGAGGGCAACCGGTACTATTTTATTATCCTTGTTAAGACCAAACCGGGATTCAGACCGCGGCCTCCGGGGTGGAAAACTGACGTTCTCACAACTGTGATAACTGCTCGGCTAATAACATTTCAGTTCAAGACGCCAGGTCGCCTCTGAAACTGCTATTGGGCATAAATGATTGCATATTGTTCTATTATGCGTTCCTTGAGAAAGCTACTAACCTATCGAAGCTAAATTTATCAGAAGGGAGCCACAAACAGCGAGATAGCACCGGCGATGCGAATTATCTTGCACAATATGTCGTTGTGCCCTCGTAGAAACATGCATAAGGAAGACGATCTTAGGTCGACATAAGTCAGCATACGAACACAACTGAAGATGAAGCAATGTTACTAATAGTGCCGTGTGATCAACTATAGAGGTAGACATTTTCAATCGCTGATGTTTGTACGGCATAACACAAAGGCACCATCCGTTAACATCATTCCAGTTCCAAATGCCGGGACGACCTCGGAAAAAGTCATTGGGCCTGAATCCCACCCTTGTTTCAAATATGTGTTCCTGGAGGCAACCCCTATAGACGTAGGCCAGACCAGCAGAATGGCAGCAGCGATGCGAAAGAATTTGTCAAATTGTCACATGACGTCGTTGTGCTCTTGTAGAAACGTACATCACAGGCGATTCGGTGATGCCATCTGCAGGTGGGGTGACTCGAATAACTATTATTGGTTGCAGATGCTGACCTAACTTCGTATTTGTATCACTGATTTTTCGGTACATGTTTTACGTAGAGGACGATGGGCTGTTGTATTGTCACACGACAAACCACTGCTGGGCACACTCGTAGAGCCGAACATTTTCAATCACCGTCATGCACATGCTTCAGTCTGTATGTTTCAGCAACCAATGTTTGCTGCGCCCCTAAAGCACCGACAGTGAGGCGCATGATCAATTCAGTAATTAATTCAGTGTTTCATGTTATCCCCGAATCGGTGTCTCACTTTGTGAAGCATGGTGAGTATTTAATTAGGTCTCCAGCTACAGAAACTGCAGTGATAGCCCCGGTGTAGGATGATCTAAAACCAACCTGAGAGGTTATGGTACCATATCACATCGTAGCTACAGGTACATGACATGTACCTTCAATCACCGGACTGTCTTCAGCCTCTCTCCCTCATCTTCGCGAACAGACAGTATTTAGGATTGATTGAGCGAAACATTGATTCTCTTGATTGCTCCAAAACATGTCGTGACAAAAGTGCAGGAATGATCCACTCGGTACACGGGTCAGGCCTATCTTCACTGCGTGTCACCCTCTGCGGGATCCATTAGAGGCGATATATAAGCCATGCGTTCTCGAAGTGTGGGTGATGGTTACAGTTGAGAAGCCACCTAAAGGATGGGAGAAGAGCAATATAAATGCGTTCTCGGAAAGTGTGATCTCATAGGAAGCGGTTACAGTTAAGAGACGTCCCATATAAAACTCAACTCGAGAAAATACGGATACCTAGTCCAGTTACACTACCGTGTTCTTTGTGATTCATAGAAGTCACCTAATCATTCTCGAGGGCGAGTAGGCTCAAGGAGTTCGACTACCCACATACACTCATCACACGGTTACACACATTACGTTCACACACAAGTTACTGAGCTTGAACCAGTGTTGGATGACTCGAGGCCAGCAACGAGGCCACCTTTGCTCGGCCTCGCCCAGGCCTACTCCAGAATATTCAGGCCTACGCAAATACTTCACAATAATTGAAATACGTGACATAGCCAAGGTTTCCTTATTAGATGAAATGAGATGGGAAATGTAGATTGGCACTCTCACCCGAGCCATACTGACACACCCACACAGTAATGTCCCAAGCAATACCTATCAGGACAACCCAACACATTCCCATACATGCCGGCCTGGGTAGGCGCTGCATAGAGTGAACTGTCTATGAGTTGCTCCATGTCAAAGAATACCTTGGTTAATTATTGCTGAGCTCATTCTTATGAGTACGCTCCAAGTGATTTGGTTCATACGGAGAGGTTGCTATAATAACGGGTCGGCTGCTGGGACGGCTACGTAGTTCAATAGTGGCCTAGGCTGACTGAAATAGGCTATGGCGGACTTCCATAGACAGGCAACTGACCGACGATACTCCTCTAAATGACTTGTCAATGACTACGGACTTATAGCGTGGAGGGGAAAAGTGAATGCATCAATCCCTACTCATGTAACAGTTTGACTGACGTTGCTGCAATGCGTTGCTTCGAAAAGGTTATCGAAAGGTGTTGTAAAGTGTTATGTTGTAGATGACAGTTACAGTTCAGAATCTTCCCAGAGGTAGGTCATCTGAGGCAAGAAGTGATTATCTCACATGGATGACAGAATTTGTTACCGGTGATGTAAGAGAACTACAATGAGTAATAAACTCAACTCCATAATTGATGAAGCGTGGTCCAGTTACACCACCATGTTAAGTTTGTTTATACGCCATCCATTAATCCCGTGGGTTATCAGTTCGAAGCACTAAGCCTAACTTCCGTTCCGACAGTAGAAGCTTGAAGTTTTCTTATTCAACGGGTGAACCATGTTATCCGTCGTATAAGCTTGAAGTAGCTGCAACGTGTTGTAGGCCTATTTCTGGCAACGTCTACCAATCCTAATTATAATAATAATATTATGTTGTCCTTAATATATAGCGCTTTATCGCTGCGGTCTCGAAGCGCTTCTCAGATATTACCTCTGCTCATTGGTAATATGTCCAACTCGCACAATAGTGCACATCGAACCGTTATGCCACGTCATCGTGTCCCCCGGGGGACATCCCATAGGAGCAGCCACATACAGCGCAGCTCGAAACACGTTACCTCACCAGGTACCCACTTTCACCTGGGTAGAGTGAAGCAATTGAGATGAGGTACCTCGCGCAGGGGTACAACGTGGATTCCAACCCATGACCACTGGATTACGAGTTCGACGGCCTAACCAATTAGACCACCACGCTCCCTGTATAGCAGAAGGGACGCGTGTCAACACTGTTTGGTCTGTCGTCTGGTTTCCCACCTGGCAGCGATATTTTCGTATCAAAGAAGATATATTCTTTTCACGACGATGGTAATTTGTGCCAAGTATTCTGACATTACATTGGATTAGAGTCTCCAAGTGTGAATTCATCGATGAATCAACCGTCGATGTTGGGAGGCAAGATGAAGCTGGTTTCCCTCTGGTTACACTCCACTTCACATTTGGGTCGTGCCATGAAGGCATTGCCTCATTCCGTGTCCCGGTGACGGGTCGCACCTGACGATAGTTTAGAATCCAGGTATGTACTGCATGGGTCCGATCCTCTGCCTGTCGAGTACACCTTCGAGTAAACTTCCAAATGAACGAACCATTTTTTCGTAACTGATTTAGGCGTTTGGTGTTTCCGATGAGCTGATGTGGCAACAAGCAGGCAACAGGATGATATTGCCGATGCAGAACATCTTAACAGATGTGCCATGATATGTCGTAGTATTGTCAACCACCATCAATTTGCGCACTTGGCCCATACATAGCAACACTAAATCCGTAGCCCCTGAGCTGTTATCCTAACTACGGAAATCGGCGAATTACCCTCAGCCTCCGTGACTATAAATATTGAATTTTAATAGCAAAAGTGCACCTGTGTTGTGGTGAATAATTGTCTCCATTGATCTGCTGTGTAGATTCTCACGAGATTTGTCCCGATTTTGCGGCAGGTTCAATCGAATGCGAAGTGCGCACATTGATGAGGCTGTCACTGCAAATTACTGATGTTGTTGTTCTTTCCACAATTTCTTGAAATTTCGTGCAGTATCCCGACCATGTATCATTTTAAGGAGCGTGAGACTGGTGATTCCTATGGTTGTAATTTTTTTTCTTCACATTTTGGCTCTTTCGAAGAAGTTAAAACGGTAATTGTGCTTGGTGCGCTATGGACCGCCATGCTACTGTTGGAGAAACGGACTTCAGTGAGACTATCCAGGTTGCCTAATATTATTCCTGTGTGCTGCGCCACCTAAATTTTCGATATGTGGGCCATTTCGGCAGGTCACCTTGCGCTAATTACCTCCCACTTTCGAAAACTAGTATACGCCTATGAAAAGGATATCAACATTGAGTGCGTTACCCGTGATCTAACTGGATGTTCCATGAGGTAGTTACAAACCTATCGAGGCAAAGCGCACCAGACGAAGGCCAGACAACCGTCTGGCTTCATACAACGGGTTAATAGCAATGATGAGAAACATCTTCACAAATCCACCACACTAAATCGTTGTGCCCTTTTGTGGAAATGAACGTCAGAGAGACGACGTCATAGAATATTACTTTTATTGAAAACAATGTGAGAACATCAGTCACATTCCCGATTAAGTTCAAGTTCTCGATACTCTCGAGCGACGATATCCTGTGTTGTACCACCTGATCACGTGGTGAGAGGCAACATGCCTACATATTGAATATTTGTCTCCAGAGGAAGAGAGAGAGGGAACGCGGCTATTCATCGTCGATAACTTCCTGCTTGCTATACCTAAGATCGCCAGCGTTGACTGATCAAGTGGTGGTACCTCTTATTGCTCTCAATCTTGTGAGATCAGACTCGTTTTACAAAGTGACGACGACGCGGTGGTGACAGACCAATCTTGATCTTGGACATTCCTGTCTGGGCAGTTACAAAATATTGGAATTGCTCCTCTCGTGGTCTATTGAAACATATATACTGCACAATTATCCCCATTCATGTTGTTCTAGTATTGCTGATTAGGTTCTCTGAGACGAAATTCTTCTTCAACAAAGATGTATGTTGATTTTCCTAACATGATAAGCGAAAGGGAAGCCCAGGAAGAAACAGCACGCTGCCAATTTTCGCTCCCTTTTATAATACTATTTAACTTATGTTCTCCATTTGTAAAGTGGTAGTTCCCTGTGATGGTTATCTGGAGCGAATACCACCTGGAATGATTAGTTATAAAGATCGAAAGCCCTAGGTATTATCCCGCAAATACACATCGGAAACTCACATCCGAATGGGAGATAATAACGTTGTATGCAGTTTATGCTCCACGGACAAAGTTCGCTATTCAATTTTATTGACAATGTGGTGCGTCGCTGAGACACAGCCTTACACGCCTGTTGTAGTATCGAAACAAAACACTTCTGTCACATTTATGAGCCTACTATAGTGAGCGGACATTTTCCATTTCAGGTCTTGTTATATGGTCCATTGTTCTCCGTGTTTACTGCTTTCATTTAATAAATATATCCATATAATTTATAGTCAGTTAGTCACGTGTTTATCCCACTGGTTTCCATTGATCAAATGGGCTGTGGCATTGTTACTTAGCTAGGCTACGTCTACTGCTGTCGCGCATTATAAGACCCTAAATTACGTTTTCATTCACCGTGGTGTTACATGTTTCAATAATACATGTTCCAATCATACATGTTCCAATCTGTACATTTCTCTGTCAGCAATGCCTGCAGCGCCCCTGAAGCAGTGAGTCCGATGAATAATTCAGTAACTAATTCAGTGTTTCATGTGAACTAAACACGGTGACTCAGTTTGGGAAACATGGTAAGTAATTAATTAGCGTCTTCAACTACAGAAACTGGAGAAATAGCCCCGGAGTGTATACCAAAGCCCGTGATATTTCACATCACACCGTAGCTACACGTACGTGGCGAGTAATATGACGCTTTCAATCAACGAACTGTATTTTCTGCTTTTCTCTCTTCCTCGCGAACAGACAATATTTCGGCTCGACTAGAATTGATTGAAGTAAACTTTAATTCTCTCGATTGCTCCGAATGGATGCTTCTGACGTCATTGGAATACTGGATTGATATTGTGTTACACATAGCAGGGAAAATACCCTCGGCACAAACGTCAGTCCCATCGTCATTGCGTGTCACCATCTGCGAGATCCATCAATGGATGAGAGGAGAGCAATGCGTTCTCGGAAAGTGTTATAAAGTGTGATATTGTAGAAAAGTGTTACAGTTCAGAGGCATCCTATGGGTAAACCGTCGGAGACCAAGGCCCCGTTCCATAGAGGGCTACGATCGACCCTACGCTCGATGAGTAAGGGATTTTGATAATGCAATCGAGCGTAAGATCAATCGTAACTCTTCGCATGTGGAACGGAGCCACAGGTGATGATACTATAAACTACGCTACTCTCCACACGACGACCGTCCTCGTAAAACTTGGAAAACTAAGACAATGGACGGAGCAGCCCAAGATTGCGTCTCTCTGCTACATAACAGTGCATACTTCACATACCAAAATATATTCCCAAATAAATTAGATCTAGCCTACTAGCACGTAGCATTTAGTACATACGAAATGAACTTCCAATAACCTTTGAAACAACCGTTTCTACATTACCGTCGGTGGAAGGAAATAAAACTGCAATACTGCAATGAGTATCAAACTCAACATACCTACGAATCCATGAACCTGCTGCACCACAGTGTTAGCTTTGTATAAATGCCGCCTGGTAATCATCGAGTCCAATCAGAATTAGGGCGAAGGCTCCAGCAGTTAGTCCGACCACCTATTACACACCTATTGAACTGATACACATTACTATTACACACAATACACTGAGCCTAGACAGACTGTAATGGGCTATGACGGACTTGCATAGCCAGGCAGCTCACTGACGATACTTTTCTAGATGACCTATCAGTGACTACATACAAATTATGTGGAGAGAACATACGGATGAGAATGCATCCCCACTCAGGTACCAGATTAACTTTAAAAGGACTCACAGGCTGAAAATTCCGTCAGTCACATGCAATGCGTTGTATTTCCGTCGGAATGCAGCAATATTGAACTAATCAGGAAGAGACGTGGTCATTAACCATTTAATTTCTAGCAGTTTCTAGCTATTTCTAGCAGTTATTCTAAACCTATATCTTGAATAGGGCCACGTCTTGGAACATTGCGCGAGAACACACCGGGCTGACAATCCGGTTGAAGGGACACGTTGCCATCGTTTTCAAGCAGTCTGTGTGAATCGCTTTGACTTTGACATGATGCTAGAATTCACACAAAATTCCAGCCGGAAGGCCACAGACAGCTGCTTGTCACCCAGCAGGTAGGGGAGATGTAGGGGCTCCCCGGAGACATTCATTACATGCAAGGCAAAAGCCCCTCACCTCCCCTCCCCCTCCCACTTTGTCCGGGAAGCTGCTCTCTTTTTCAGATGGCCATCGCTCAATTACCCAGTTGTGAACCAGGAGTCGTTGTGGTTTGGGAGGAGAGATTTCCATACCCCACAATCAGGCCTGATTGTGGGGTATAGCTGGTAATTTTTCACCATAGATTCTAGCGCCATGAGGAAACGCAATGTAACATTGATGTGCCAGCGTCCTTCAAGTGCCGCTCCTGAAGTCATATATTGGGTCTAGATGAATAATTTCCTTCCTCTCGGTAGGAAGGACGAATTCGTTGCAATATATGCCTTCGACACATCCTGGCAAATTATTCATCGAACATTGAGCGCAGCATGCGCAATGTTCGATTAGCAAATCCCTCGTCGTGGCCATGAATCCATCAAATCGGTAATTTGCTGATTTCGCGACGGCAGTGATTTGTGCCAGGTATTCCGACATTACCTCAGAATAATCTCGTTCTCCAATTTGTAATACAGAAAAATTGTATACGGCTACCAAATAATCAAACCATCTTCCTGTACCTGATTTATGCGTTCAGCATGTCTGATGAGTTAATGTGGCAGGCAGCAGAATGATATCAGTGATGCGAAACTACTATTGTGCCGTCGTATGGTCTCATGTTACCCTAGTGAAATCAACCATTAGAGCGACAATAGGGTTGTCTTAAGTCCATACGGTAGTACAACTAGAATGCAGCATCGCTGATATTAGTTTCGTGAGATCCAATGTGTGTTCCAATAACTCGTGTTCAGTCTTCCAAGCACCAGAGTCTTTTGGGAGAGCTGTCAGGCTTGAGAGTTACCTGTGATCCAAACAGGCTTCGTTGGTATTACCTAACCTGTCGAAGAAAACACGAAGACAACTGACCAGACGGCAGTCACCTTCATGACTTCATATTTTAACCGGACAGTTTTTTCCGTCGTTATATGTCGCTGTGCCCTTGGGAAGACGTGCTTCAGAAGAACGTCCTGGGCCCGGGTTGCCATCAGTCGGTGCAGGAACACAACTAACGTAGCAATGTAAACAGTACTGTCGTGTGGTCCAATATAGAGGCAGAGGATGTTTATAATTATTTTTTAGACGACATTACGCGAACGCAGTCTTCACTCTCATGGGATACTTGCCGGACAGAGGATCGAATTAGGAGGAGCAGACCTGAAAACTCAATTATGCAGACCTGAAACCTACACTTATTGTCAGCTATAGAAATCATTCACCAGGAACACGGAATCAGTTCATGACACTTTGGTGGGGTCTCGATGTGAAGG
>JAODTT010778085.1:0-11075 GCA_025400115.1 Pentamera pediparva
TCCTACACGTCGCGCGTTATGATCCGTACACATTGAAAAAATTTAGTCAAATTGACTAGATTACATATCAAATGGGCCACGGATAGGATCTAGTCAAATATTTGACTAGATTAGAGTATATTCTATTTGTGGCCCATTTGATATGTATTCTAGTCAATTTGACGAGATTGTTTTGAGTGTATAGCAGCATGTGGGGGAATGATCCAGTGTCCCATGACTGGAAATGAATACCGCGGGTGCCGGCAGATGAACTTGACTAGTTAGGGCTTAGCCTGGCGACACCAGCCATTTCCTATGTCGTCCCCATTGCATTATTACCATGGGGCAAAAAAATCTTTCGGAAATGCTCAATCAAACCAGCTAACGTTCCCGAAAGTAACCTAAACACCGCAGTATAATAACCAAATGGGTGGGCTGACGCGACGGCGACGCGTCCGATGATGAATTTGCAGCTCAGAATTTTCTGTTGTGGTAGAACGTGATCCCAAATTCTAACAATGAATCAATCACGGCAGCCGTTGTAAAATCTACGCATTGACTGAAATAGAATACCATGATCAGACAATAACAGGCAGTCTAATACACGCTACTAATGGATGAGATTTGTTTGAATGTCACCCGCAATTTTACAATGACTGATCGATCTTCGATTCTAGGCTCGAGTTTATTTTAGTGCGTTCGTCTTTCTTTAGACTGTCATGTCAACAACATACAGTTCAGTGTGGAATGCCAGAGTTGGTCGATCATACGTAGTTTTCCATTCGTTTCCCCGCAATGAAGTTTGATAAAGGAAATAGGTGAGTCGGAAATGGTCTCTCAATGAGCTATGCTCTGTTACCAACGGACGAGGTGTATCTGACATTGTTTTTCGACAGAACCTTGTTATGGGGTTCCTTGTCCCTCTGAGGCACTGGGTGACATGATTCGCCACTACGTTCTACGCTCCGCTGTTCGTGCCAGATCGGATAGGCTTTTCTCTATCCATTTCCGGATGCCTGTCAACCACGTGTTCATTTGTCTCCGTCTTTTCCTGTCACCTCCCACCTTCCCTCAAGGGATTGTTTCTGAAGCCCATTTGATCGCAAGATGTTGCCCATATATTGCATCGTGCTGTTTCACAGCTCTGATAGTAGCTCCCTCGTTTCGTTTACCCCGTTAAGAACTTCCTCATCCTGTTTTTGTAGGACACTTTTGGCATCGTTTTATACAGCCACATCCCGAATAGTTTAATCCTGTCTCCTGTCACTTGTGAGTGTTCATGTCATGTCTCTGTATCGTCTGACAGGGCTGGAAGAACATAGCATCTCATCATTCGTTTCCTCGTTGCAAGATTCATGTTCCTCCTAGTCAGCACATTTTTTAGCTTCTTGAAGGAATATTCTGCAATTGTCTCGCGTGACCTGATCGCTTCACACAGTGGCCATCATCGGTCAGCATTTGTCGATGTCATTTTAAGCTCCTCCGCGTGTTCTAGTTGTTCTCCATTCACTCTGATAAATTTCTTCTTCTCGATGGAAGCATTTAATATGAAATAGGTAAGACCCGCTGGTCGGTTCAGCTTTGCTTGTTTCAGAATAATATTTGCCCACTGCATCATCGTTCTGTTTGCTAATGGGGAGTATGATATATGGCCCCTCGTACATCCGATAGGTTAGTTAGTGTTTGCATGTTGAGTAGGTGTGTGGTCGATTTGGGAGGAGCAGAACTTCAATAGAACTGCTTTCATCGCTTCCATTTCCGATATGATCCCGAGGAAGCGAGGGCCATGCTGGGGATAGTAAATGCGTTTCTGTGCGTCACAGGGTTTGAAAAGAATAATTTCAGACAGCCTTAGACTGCCTTAGATTACTTTCTAAGCAAGTAAAATACATATCAACTGTTAGCTTTGTGAGAGTTCCAACTGTGAGACCACATGAAGTGGAATATTTTCTTTGATTAGGAAAGCTTGCAAGAAACTGGTAGTGGACGCTTTGTCCAGTCAAGTCTCTCTTTACAGATCGCAAATATGTTGAGTTAGGGTCAGGAACTTCACACAGCCTGCACAGGCGAATGACTTTCGTTGATGTTTCCGAGTGACAGTATCTACTGTGTCATCTCGTAATCTGTATTATTTATGTATTGACCCCAGTGGCCACCGTTGCATACGGTTGTATCGGGCACCAAGCTACATCAACAACAGTTATGAGATGATAGGCAGAGAGTAAGGTTCATAGATCCGCATTTATTCGTTCAAAGAAAAGTGGTATATTCCATACGGTGTATTATCTCGATCGAACCTAGTTACCTTATACATACCTCATAAAAAATTCTATTGATTTTCGTCGGGTAGACCCTCCTTAATATTAATACGCTTTTAGGCACAAGTATTATAATTCGTGTCTGTTCTCGGCAACTGAACATCAAAACGCCTCCCGAGAAAGAAAAAAAACCACGAAATACTAGATTATGTTGCAACGATTTGTTCAGTCAGATCGCTTTTCAGACCCGAATCTCGATGATTAATATGTCTAATCCGCGTCCGCGTTATCATAATATATTCTGTATATATTATCTACTGACATAGTAATGGTGATATACTGGCGTGTTCCTTGATACATGAATAATGGACAAATGCAGGGATGAGCATTCACGATCCGTACTTTTTCCGTACTTGCAAACTATTTATTCTGGCTTATAATCCGTTTTACATAATAGGACCCTATGACAGTTGATCGCAGATATTGTGAAAGACATGGCGTCGCCAGGTGAACGTAAGGAAGGGGATGTAGTAGTAAGTACGAACATGTATCTACATTTCCATCAATTAGTTGTGGAATCCTATTGTTTAACATTTTTTGCGATATCTAATTAAACAATAAGGTAGAGTGAGCAAAAATGTCGCGACGATTAACAAGTGCATTTATTCTTGATACTACGACGCACTTACGATTATTGCAATTTAGTGAACGCAACCTACATGAATCGAGTTTCTCGAGTTTCTCTGGACCGTTCTAACATTATCAGGTATGAACTCCATTGGAAGCAATATCGGCATTAAATGCAGGTAAAGCCCACCTCTAGGAATATATTTCCTGAGTGGCTGTTCGTATTGTATGGACTTCGTTGAATTCCATGTTAGGGTTAGTGAATGAATCAGGAATTAGGGCTAGCCTCCCCCAATAACTGAAATTCCTGTTCGGAGGTTCGCATCAGCCACAACTCAGTAGAGAGCAACGCTGGCAAAAAATGACCCGTTGTTGCAATTGTAGGACAGCGAAATAATGCTAACATGATTAGGACAGTGAACTGTACGTACTGGAGTTTAGAAAGTATGTGTGTTCGGAGTTATCGGGAGAGGATGTAGTATAATTTTACCTCCCATCATGCAACACTTGGTAATACAGGAGATACAGTCAGTCAATCAGACTTCAGTGTTCAATTCGACTTCACAGAGAGAAGTGCAATCCACATCAGACTTCAACTTACAGGTGAGTCTCGTTTCATTTGTTGATTTTTATTTACGAATAATATACTATCATATAGGCCTTGTCTTTGACATGCATATCAGGGATCCAGTTTACTGATGTTAGCCAAATCGACGTCTTGGAACCCTAATAAAAATATTGCAATGAATCCTGCGAGCAGTTACCTTTAACGTCATTGCGAGGGTCCTAGCTAGCCTAGCTACTCAAAGACACACTGCGGATCGCGGATTCTCATTTAGCCTCGACCTCGTTTTGATGCCAACTTGTGGCTAATTGGTGAATTAGATATATTGGGCCCCACAAGCCCACGGAGATCGGATATCTACATATTACATTGAGCAACCAATTATCACATAGGCTGTATTTTTAATGTAGTTGTAGTCTGATACTGCAGCTAGCAATCAAACGGTAATTTCGGAAATGGTATTCGATAGGAATGGCGAGTTTAAATATTATTTAAATGAGTTTCGGCGGAAATTGTTGCGGCCTCATGTTTTTTGAATACATAAATGACTGCGTCCTAGCGAGCAGACATTTAGAGTATGTCACTGTTAATGATATATCGGGTATAGGTATTGAAACTCGTATATTTGACCGACTATAACATTTAAAACATCAATAGGTGTGCATGGTCAAACGTGGAAATGTTAAATTTAGACGTGCTCCATGCAATTTTATAGTAGTGCTGACGGGAAATTGCAGGCAGTTTGCAATATTACGATTGGAGTATTGGACACTTGTTGCCAGTATTTTCTGCTGTAATTTTTCATAACAACTGTTTACAGTGCACTGTATTTTGAAATAGCTCAAACGATAAGGATCGGTGGTATAAATGTATCCTCTTATCGTTTTTTATGGGGCTGAATATATAACGGACATTACAATTGTAGCGTTTCGATACATGATAAGATGGCGTTTGGGTGAACATAGACCTAAGCTACGGTATTAAGTAGCGAAGTGTGCCTAGTCTAGACATGTATGTCGACTACCAACTCTCACTCACTACTGTCGTACCAAGATACGGAATGCCATCAGTTGTTAAGAAAGATATTGATGCGCTCCGTGGTTAGTCCCCTAAAGAAGAACAGTTGTACGGTCCATAAGTCGATGCTTACGCGGTTACACTACCCCCTGGGCGCCGCAGACCACCGGGGATATCACGACCGACTTTCTGCGGAAGTCACATACGAATGTAATTTTGTCGAACGAATGAATACATAACTTTATCCGAGTCACAGACATACGTCATAGACATTCGCTATATACAGACCAAATGAAGCTAACAGTAGCTTAATTAAGGCACTCGTCGGGTGATGATATGTGTTCTGATTTTAGCAAATAAATGCCTTATGTTTCGACACTGTGCCTAAATAGGGTGGAAAGTTCCCATACTCTGCTTTCACTAGTCCATGCGTATGTTTTTCAAGATAGTTTGTGGATAAACGATACTTAAGTGTCATTCATTGCGATTAAATACAATGCGGGCATCCTACCATGGTGAGCGCATTGAGAATACTCCCGTCTCCATTTGTACCTCACTGACAAATTACATCATATATATGTATGAGTCGTAGATATCCCGAAGAATCATTTTTATACTATTTCATGTCTCAAACTGCTAAAATGTGTGCATGATGATATCGCAAAACGGTGTCTGTTAACCTTACAGATCCAATGCGCAACAAAAGCAAATGTGAAGAAGAATTTCGGGATCGGATAACGCTCACCGTAATCCCCAATTCAGATCCCGACCGTAACAAAGAACACAATCAAGTCTATGCAATACGAGCAGCCAATCAAGGAAAACCTTACTGTAGGTGCGCTTCAACTGAACCTGAAAAGGTACTCTTGAAAAGTAACAATGGTGCAGCGGCTTACCTTGCTGCATCAAGCCCATCCAAGAACGTGAGTTTACTGACGACAAGATGGTATGAAAAACACAGAATACATACCAGAAGTGTTGGGAGAATGAGACTTCCGACACTAAAATAGATCCTTCCGTTTTATGCCGATTGCGATTAGCGTAACTACACGCCAACCCTCTGTTACCTCAGGTGGATTTAATTAGACCCTCAAATGGATAATTCATCAATTGCGACTGGAAACAACTCGTGGGTAGGGCCAAAAAATGTCAGATTTTCGTTTGAAGTGCTTTAACATTTATCCCATAGTATCTCGGGAAAAAGCGGGGTTATCATCTTTGCATGGTTTGTTTCATCTTATAATATAAACATGCCAAAGGACGCAAACTATTTTTGACTATCGATAATAATGTCTTTCATTCAAGTACTTGACGTAATTTTGTGGGTCTGTTTACCCATGTCTAGTTTTAAGGTGCAAATCAGCACCAATTGTAGGCTGGAGTAGTTGATTCAAGTTTACCTATCATTCAGTGACCTAATCACTACATAGTTTGCTTGCGATAAGTTTCGAAATGTTTCGGCCGCCTCGCGCTTTGTTTCTAGAACCATTGAAAGTTATGTACTGTTGTGGGCACTACCCGGTAATGAACCTCATTATGTCTCACTGCGTCTGCCCACATAGCTAATTGAGTGTGTTACTGAGCCGAGCATATGATTGGAAAATTAAAATCCCTCATGGGGAATAACGTTCCTCGGCTATTGTCCATTCCAACCATTTTCTACCTATTCGTTTGTAGCAGGTCTTACTGTAACGAAAACTACCTGAAGTCTATACGCCATACTATGCAGTGTTTCGTCCAACAGTTTCTATTAGCTCTGGTGATTGAAGTGTTCTCCACCTAATTAGTTTTAACCCTCATCTAATTTGAAGCTAGAGATAACAATGTGAAATTTGCATAACATTTATAGCAAACTGTGGGGAGGGATTTCAAACGGAGCAACCTCGAAAAACACACATAACTTTTTCATCTGATATTGAACTGAAACGAGGAGTGAATCGTCTTTTGTCCAAGTATGTGAGCAATACTACACACCAGACAATCCAGTTGCATTGGATACAATGATTAACATGTTTAATATAAGTTGTTTGTTCACTACATTCAAGTTCACAAATGAGTCATTTGAACGAATTTACATAAAACGCCGTTTCAACATTCGAGAAGGAAACAATCCCCTTAGGAATCCGAACTTTGTGTACAATTTAAGATGATTTAATTTTGTTGATTTGAAGAGGCAACATCGTCTGGTAACAACTGACGAAAAAGCGACGGCGTCGTTTGCATGACGTCACAGCGAAAAATCACTCCAGTGTTATTCAATAACGATATTTTAGACCGTATGTCATCACTGTAACATGTCGATGCAAATTTATTTCTAACAAACCGTGTAAACGATTTTTCGTCGTGATGTCATGCAAACGACGCCGTCGCTTTTCCGCCGGTAGTTGCGAGACGATACTGCTTCTTCAAGCCACCAATGCGCATAATGTTGCTGTGAATTCAGGGACTCTATGTCGCTCGTCTATCGCCAACAACACACAGCAGTAACCAGTACACCTTCTATCTTAAAGCAACCTTTTGCGAAACCAATGAAGAAATATTAACATTACCAAACGCAAACATGTCATTGCCCGACGGAATAACATGCCCATCTCAACGAAATCTCCAGATGACTACCACAATTGTACTGTTTTAGGGCCTAAATATTCCTCATAACACGTACCGGTATTTGGCGATGTGTCCGTAATGAGCCTATGTAAACATCTTCATCAATAGAATCATCCAGGTTCCCAATGAGAACTATTTGACTGTGTTGAAATATGACGAATACACTTTAACTAAAGCCTATCGACCCTCGACTAACTCTTCAACCAAACTGTTGTTTGAAGTTCATCAAGCGCTTACTTTTTTGACGAGGAATGCTTCCAATTCCAATGCCCTGGCTGTGGATATTTCAAATAATGGCTGGAAATGTCACTGTAGAGAAATATGGCTTCTGATTTGCTATTTTATTCTTGGTATATATATAGGAGCTGACATGTAATAAACACGGAATGAGGAAATGCCAATGGGAAAGTCAACTACGGAAAACGTCTTTGCCATGAATGTTCAACAGCAGATAATATGGAAATGTCCTTACTTGAATTCGTTGCGGCAAATGTCATTGCACCGGGAAAATACTATTTAACTTTTGCAAATGGTGTAGGACCGATTCTTGCTTTCTCAAACAAAGCAATCCCCATAGGCTTATTACTTTGTTTTATAATGAATATAGGAACTCACATAACAACCGATAAAATCGGTGTGGTTTGAATGTTTGTATATATTAATTTTAGCGTACCCTCGCTTGCTGCGAGTGATGAAACTTGCGGTCCCAGCATTTCCAGCAGTATATTATTGAGAACTAGAAGTATTTCTTACCCATATTATTGTTGTCATCAAAATCGATCGAATTCGGCACCAATGGAGTCATACCGTTTGAGCTTAGGTGATATCGAATAATTTGAACATAAAAGGTGAGACTTCACTGAACTGACGAGTCAAAAATTCACTGTGAATAATGTACTGCGAAGAGGAAGAGGTCGGAAACCGGCAAGTAGTGAAAAGCACACGGCTCCGGGATTCGAACCGTGGACCTACTCGATTCACGTGCGAGAGCCCTACCAAATGAGCTATCGAAGCCAACTGGTGGTCTATACAATATTGAATTCTGAGTCCTGTTGTTGTAGAGTGATCGAGACAGTGAGTAAACTGGAAGGAATTCCTATAGCTAATTATGTAAGAGCGAATGGTAAAACCAAGCAATCGATAGTTTTTAAATGTTTTCCCAGAATACAATTGTACTGTTGAACATTACGTTTTCAAATGCCTTCAGAAGTAATAGATACAGGTAGAAGTGGAAGAACATTCGATTTTATAAATACCGATATCGACAGTTTGGCCAAGCGGTAATACCTCCGACTGGCTTTTAAACCATCAGATCGGTTTAGCCTTCCCGTGAAACGCTTATTTACTCATGATATTACTTTCTATTACGGTAATTTCGGTGTTGACATTCGTCAACTGTGGCGCTTTAAGCGTTATCCGTTAAATAGTTTCAGTGGCTACTCTAGCGGCCTCTTTGTCATGTTTCCGGAAACCGTCCTGATCTAGCCTTTCTATTGTCGTAAGATGTTTCGGATATTTCACAAACAGTAACAGTATATTGGTTTGAGGTTCTGAATATTTATAATCCGACTGCTGTTCCTTGGCCAAACATCTTTGGTTATGTGCAGTCAATTGGATATGTGGAGCCGATTTGCAGTCAGAGGATTGAGGGTTTGAATTTGAGTCATGTCATATCGAAAGGAAGAAAGAATTGTCATTGGTATACGATTTGAACATAGCAGGTGCTAATCTCACGACACATCGGCCCATGCCTGTTGTTAAATTCCATACGGTACGATGGCACGATAACGAATCAGCTGTTCCTGCTTAGAAAGGAATCTAACTCGCCTCGATTGGGATTTAAAGACGCAGTCTCTGTGTTCCATGCTCAGAAACCAGACCTCACTGCTATGAAAACCTGAAAATTTCGAAAATATTCGCGTTCGAAAGTCATCATAGTATCACTTACTACTCCAACTGTCACGGTGAATGTCTAAAAAAAGCAAGTGAACTGTGCAAGGTTTTGAATCAAAATGATCCAAACCCTTTCATTGAGTGTGTTCGAGCAATCTGTATTATCATGCAGACATGAACGAGCCCAGCTGTAGAATGATCACACTATTGAGCACTACATATTGTTCGTTGTGATGCTTCGACGCTCATGTACCCGCTTCTAATGGAGAAATAAATAGCTTTCGATTTGGTATTTTAGACGCTGTCTCAATATAGGAAATGACGTGAACAAAACACGAAATGAGGAAATGCCAGTGGGAAGGTTGACTACTGAAGTATGTCATTACCATAAACTGTCAATATCAGATATTATGAAAATGTCCGTACTTGAATGGCTATATGTCCCCTCTGGCACTGTACGATCAATTAAATATATTTGAGTCGTTGCAGCAAATTTCGCTGCGCTCAAAGATATTATTATAACTTTGCTGATGGTGTGGTATCGTTTTTCAACTCGTGGAGCGAAACAATTCCCATGATTGCAATGTGCATATATTGAAACTCACAATCTACACAGTGAACCTCATGACTCAACCCATGTCACATGACGATTCACATTTAGGGAGGTGAACTTATTGCTAACGTAGGCAGTGAAAATAGAACTGAACAACACGGCTTCCGGAAAGTGCCAGTGGGAAGGTTGACCAGTCGTTATCATGATTCACATGGAAGTCTGACTCCGATACAGCGAATGTCCCAGATGTATACCACACAGGTGATAGTTTTCATTCATTAGTAAGGTGTTCAGTTTCTTGTTCGTATCCAACACCTTCCAGGTACTCATCTTCGCAGGTCAGAGTACAACCACTGTTAGGCAAAATGCGAAATCTGCACATTTTTTGGATACTAACTTAGGCAAAATTAGTTATCCCGCTGGAATAAAATCTAGAAAATACCTATCCTCTCCTCATAGAGCAATGCAATTGGGAAACAAGGTGCTGCTAAGCAATACGTTGCAGTAGCGCTATGATGATCGGCTTGCCTGTATAGTCTATTCTCTGTATAATGAACAACACATCTGTGCTATTCTTCATCGTGAATCATTAGAGTTCCTGACCGAAACAGTTCGGTTCTCGATCATTTCATCAATTCAGAACCCTCCAGATACTCATTGGTGAAGCATCACAAGTGACCATGACCTCGCATGTAGATACGACAATGGGTCACGATTCACTAATAAGAATGAAGGCTGCTAAAGATAGCAACAATGAAGTAGAACGCAGGACAGTGGCGTAGCTACGGGGGGAGGGGGCTTGGGGTAAAAAAAGGGGGAAAATATATCATCGATCCCAATCCGATACACTAGCATTTGTCCAATATGAGGTGAAGGTACACATTTTTTCTCTTCCGAGTCCTGATGGTCTACTTCTGGCAGAACTGAATAATCAGCATGCGACCATCACCACATACCTTGTGCATTGTGCTGCGCGATATCTGCTGAAATTGACCTGAACATATGATCGTGCGGTGCTTCCACCAAGCGCAACGATGTATTAGAAGACTGCTTCGTTTGTACAGAGGTATCCCGGCCTAGAGTCAAATGAATAAAATATATCTCATCACACTCTCATGAAATATTTCCACGAAACAACTTTTTGATGCCCACGGGAGGGCGTTCCATGATTTTCCACCACTAGTATGGAATATTGGAAATTATTAAATTCCCGCGATCATGCGCCAGTGCCTGTTTACCACTACGACTGTATCGCCTTCAAAAAATGATGAGTGGAAATTGTTTCACCGGGACCGTATCGTAAATCGTGGGTATCGAATGCGTCTCTGCATGCTGCGCTGAGAGACTGTGCCTCCTATCTCTCTAGCTAGCTATGCACTAGCTCGAAGAAACTATTATAGACAAAGAGGGAAACTGGGCGTTTTTTGTGTAACGCTTCCAGCTATGACGTCATCAAAATATTGCCCGCGCGGCCAAACAATATCCAATTAATACAGTTCGCCACGCAGTACAGCGTTGCACTGGAAATAACTTTCTCTGAGCGAGGTGAGTTAAACTGCCAAAATGGGTTTCAAAA
>JAODTT010778196.1:0-11068 GCA_025400115.1 Pentamera pediparva
GCGTGTAGACAGAGCATCAACCAGTAGTATTATGGGTGCCATTTTTGAACAATCGATGCTTTGCCACTCGGACCACACGGCCCGGAGGCAGGTTGGGCAGATTAACTGAAATCCATTGTAAATTCATCGTATACTAACATAGCCTACATGGATATTATATAGTGTGGGACTAATAATCTGTTTTCAATGCAACTTTCTTGTAACAAATATGCTCCATAGAATTCTAAAGGAATGACTCTATAGATCTCTATGAATTGACTATTCATTACAACATCAATACTCCACTATAGAAAATGTTCTGATAGAAGTCTATACAAACTATGATTTCTATAGAAATCTACCAGCGCAATTTATAGAAAGTCGCATTTTCTATAAAATTCTATAGACACTTCTATAGAATTCTATAAAACTCTTCTGTGAGGGAATGATATGCGCGTGGTAATAATAACAAACAAAATTCGTCCAACAGTAAATCTTTAAAGCTAGTATGTCAGCTCAAATGACAGATTGATGCGAGCGCAAACATGGAGTGTCAGAACAAGCTGTATTCAAATACAAGAGTGCCATTGGCACGATAGAAAGATGGATGGATAGATAGATAGATAGATAGATATACTTTAATAAATCCTCTGGCAAGGAAGTCACATGTCTGCAGCAAAAGGTTATAACACAAACGATACATTTTACATTTACAGATGGAACAGTAGAAGAGTAAAAACACTAAAACGCACAGGCGAAAAATTCGCAAAAACCTGGGTAAAATGATGAGAAGGATTGCACATGCAATAGCACACCCTGTCCATATACCAGCACTGGAAATGTGTAAATGGTGGCCTACATATGATTTAACAACTGAGCAAAGGTGATGTGAAAAATGCCCCCTTCATGCTGTTTGAAACGATGCTGAATACAGACAAACAGCCACAACCATCCAATTTATTCTGTAGGAGTAAAAGCCTGGCTGAAATTAACCTGTAGATGACCTTTGACCTCAAATCTCAGAACAGTGAACATTGTAGCACTGTATGTAGCATTGATCCCCAGAATACTAAGCAATTTTTGTGAGCATCCGATTCAAACTGTAGGAGAAGCAATTTGTGTATTTCACGAAATGGCTAAAATCAATTCCCTAGATGACATTTGACCTCAAATTCCTGAATACATTATACTGACCAACTTTCATGATAATCTGATCCATTTTGTGGGGGTAGAAGCTGCTTGACCGTTCGAACAAAACAACTCTGGATGACCTTTGCCCCTCAAATTCCTGAATACCCCATATGTACTGGTCATTGGTCAATGATAATACTGGCCAACTATCGCGATCATCCAATCCAATCTGTGGGAGGATAAGCATTTTGTTCATTTGACCCCTCAAATACCCATTTAGGCCAAGAAGATGATCTTTGACCACAACTTCTCCTTAACACCCCATATGTAGCATTGGTCTCTGATAATGATCAATTTTTGTGATCATCCGATTCGAACTGTAGGAGGAGAAGCATTCTGCATATTCTCACAAAATGGCAGCATTGGCTAGTATAGAATTTATGGTAGAAAACATGGAACAACCATGGCTATAACAATAGTACAAATGATACTCTAACATTATCATTTCTGAATAATATCTAATTCATTGTCAAATTTAATCCCTTATAACGAAATAAATAATTTCAAGAGTATCTCTAGGCAAATTGGGAGAAACTCTGAACAAAAAATCTTAAAGCACACTAACCTGTTGGAATTATTTCTGTGGACTCTGTGGGGACTGCTGTGGTAGCTAGAAATGGAAAATAGAGAATTTTAGGAAATTTACAGAGAAATGTGGCTACATAGCTCAGTGGAATATTGGTCTCCTAAGATAACTTATACACTCAAGGATATCAATCTCCCTTTGAAGAAATGTCTCCTTCGATGATTGAACTCCGAAAGAAGCTGAACCTAAAATATACAGATGTAATTGGCAAAGTCCCACTTCTTCTACAAGCGATGTGTGGCGAAAATCAACATTACCACTGCTTCCTCGACATGCCATGGAGGACAATAGTCCAAAGCAGTGTAGGAGATGCATTGTATAATTTGTTCACACTGACTTATTATTCCCCTTCAATGACCTTTGACCTTCGAGAAAGATGAAAAAAGCAGCCAACGGACATTGTGAGGGAATTATTTTTGGGCATGGTTTTACTGTTTAATTGTCTCTGCTTGTCAGTTATTCAGCTGGCAAGGAGTGTCACACACACACACATATACCGTGCCTACACACACACACACACGCATACACACACACACATACCTCGTATCAAAACATCTGTGAACAAATAAGGAGCATAAGATGCTCTTTGTAAGAGGAGATTTTTCACACAATGGCTCATTATGCCTCATCAATGTCCTTCAAACCTGGGTCTTCGATCTTCAATGTACAATTGATATCACATGAATTGAAAATTACCATAACAAGATTGTGAACTAAAGTTCACAATATAGCATTCAACTTGGGTTTACCATTTCTCGACCGATGGAAATAAATGCACTTCATTTGTTATTTGTTCATTATTGCATCCTACCATACAGTGCCATGCACAATGTGTACTGATGGGAACAACAGGAAACCCAGTATTCTCTGACTATCAATGTAGATAGCGGCGGTACACGACCTTTTGAGTTTATTCTCACTGCGTGTAGACAGAGCATCAACCAGTAGTATTATGGGTGCCATTTTTGAACAATCGATGCTTTGCCACTCGGACCACAGGGCCCGGAGGCAGGTTGGGCAGATTAACTGAAATCCATTGTAAGTTCATCATATACTAACATAGCCTACATGGATATTATAAAGTGTAGGACTAATAATCTGTTTTCAATGCAACTTTCTTGTAACAAATATGCTCTATAGAATATTCTAAAGGAATGACTCTATAGATCTCTATGAAGTGACTATTCATTACAACATTAATTATTCACTATAGACAATGTTCTGATAGAAGTCTATACAAACTATGATTTCTATAGAAATCTACCAGCACAATTTATAGAAAGTCACATTTTCTATAAATTTCTATAGACACTTCTATAGAATTCTATAAAACTCTTCTATGAGGGAATGATATGCGTGTGGTAATATTAACAAACAAAGTTCGTTCCAACAGTAAATCGTCCTTGCCGATCTGCCGTGCATTATCCCCGTGCATTATCCACAGGTTGATGCACGGTCAGCTGACCCGAATGAGCCAATCAGAGGGGAGTATTAGTATGAATGGTTTTCTCATAGGAATGAATAGGTAATATTTAGCAGAGAGCAATAATAACAGGTTATGGGTGATTAAATGAACAATATTTGCACAGGATTACCGATGAGATCTTGCAACTCAGGGGATCGCCCTCCTGTTTGATTGTTGTGTTAGGCAAAATCCATAAATGTCGCTTTTACGCGAACACAAACGTGGGAAGTGTCCGAATAAGCTGCATTCGGGTTGCAGATATAGAGACAGATTACATAGTGGCAACAAATAATTCGAATAAAATGGAACAAGCACTAAGTAGGCAAAAGCTATACATGTGTACCAATGCGGTATTGATGTCGCATACCGCAAATAAATGATGTGGAATATCTCTCTCATTAAGCCAGTTAACATTGATATTTATGAGTTGCTTCGTATTTATGGTCTTCCCGCCTCATCTTTTTCCCCTTTAAAAATGTTCCTCCGCCGTAAAACTGCATCCGCACTTATGGAATCTCACCTTACGGCGGGATTCCATAACCGCAGATGCGAGGTGCGTCAAAACACAAGAAATGTCTCTTTTACGAGAAAACTAACATGGAAAGTGCCCAAATAAGCTGTATTCGGGTTGCAGAGATAAATACAAATTCCTTGGCGGCAGAAACTAATTCGTCTAATATGGAACGAACGTTGTGTAGGCAAAAGTACCATGCGTACCAGTGCGGAATCATGTGCAAAAACCGTTGGGCTGTCAATGTGATCAAACTCGCGAAGTATTGATCATAAGTCCGTAGCTCCTCCGACTGAGCTATTCCATCTCCAACTGAGCATTTCCTCGTAGTGGTCCAGCTGTTGACATGCAGGAAAGCGTTCGTCCTTCATGTGCTCTATTTGTCGCCCAATGTACATTTATTCGTCATATTTTGTCGAATTCAGAACACTAATCAGATATGGTTCGCCGCATAATTTTGAAAAGGTTCACACGCCAATGTTTTCATGTTGATTTGTCTTCTTTATCATGTCAACCCAATGCTTGTTTTCTCCCCATCCTCTCCATATTACATAAGGCACTTAGAGAGGATGGACTGAATGTGAACCTACTATTGCGTACGTTTGTTCCGTCCAGGGAGTACGGGTAGTCCCAGCTAAAGTAATATAAAAATCGTCGGCTGCGGCCACTACTGGGGTGGGGGGGGGTTCCGGCAAGCATAATCACAATCCGCATACTGCCACAAAAATGTCTATGGCTTATACAGAAATGTCACTGTCTCCAATACTGTAAGCTGGTCATCTTCTCATTCCTGTCGAGACAAAAGGAATCTGAGCAATCATACAGGTGCGTATGTGTGTGTGTGTGTATGCGTGTGTGTGAAGGCACGGTATATGTGTGTGTGTGTGACACTCCTTGCCAGCTGAATAACTAACGAACGCAAGCATGTATCAAGTTCAAATTAGGAATGTAGATTGCACAGGTTTGACATATTATTGCAGCATGATGTGGATTTCAAAGGTCAGACTTAATTTTGGTAATCATTGTGATCAATGCCTTGCAAGAATGCATATTCAAAAATCAATGGAAAAATCAGCTTTAGAAATAGATTAGATTAACTAACACTGTTGTTGCCTTACAGAGTGTATACCTGTCACTGGTACCCATATTTA
Source organism: Pentamera pediparva (assembly GCA_025400115.1). Lineage (NCBI taxonomy): Eukaryota > Metazoa > Echinodermata > Holothuroidea > Dendrochirotida > Phyllophoridae > Pentamera > Pentamera pediparva. Next base: position 4,884 of record JAODTT010778196.1, read on the forward strand.
GAGAATTAATCATACACGACAAATATATAAAAATTGGCTTCTGATCAAACATGACCGGTGGTCCCCAACCAGGGAGAAATTTCGAGATTTTAGGGGGAAAATTGAGTCCTTCCAGGCTTTTCCAATGACAAGATGTGATGGCTACTTTTCGTTTACGAATTCAATTGGGAGAGGGCAGAAATATCTGTAGGTGATGTGGAGATGTCTCACCTCCCTTCCCCCAATATTTGTCAAGAATATGAAATGGTTGGTAGAGTCAGAGTTCATAGATTCGTTTGATTTCATCAAGGAATGAAAAATAATCACTGTCCGAGATTTCAACAAGTCATATTTGTCACCAACGTTGGGGCCACCTTTCTTCCTATGACTCCCCCTCCCCGGACCCATTGACACAATACTTTGTGCATAGCTAGTGTCAATAAGTTTGAAGATTCACAAATCCCCTCATTCAGTCCCTTCTCATACCTTCCATGCAATTTGAGCATTCCTTCTCAGCAAGTTCTTGAAAAAGGTTAGCGAGGATCCGGCAGATATTGGACCCAAACTGAAAAGTAACGGACAGAAGCTCGCATACAGCTCTGCACACGGGTGAACTCCGGACTGGACGCCATATAATTGGCAGACGCGGGAAGTAGATGGCACACAAGGTTGGTAACTTTGCCTCGGAGCACTGGTCGCCAGGCTGGACAGCAGAGGTGATAGACTCGAGCAGCGGTGCCAGCGTGAGGTTGAAAATGGGTTCTGCCTGGGCATAGTTGTAGTCCAGATAATCGGAGCAGACACCAGTCACGGGGATAGATCCTGGGGGACCTGGAGGGGGATAACAGAAAGTCAAAAGTTTCAGTGAATCCTCGACTGGCCTGACATTTGTTGACCATTAATCAGTGATAGTGTTTATTGCCACCCCTTATGCGCATGCAATATTTATACGTGGGCCACGATACCACCCCGCCCAAAGTCTCAAACATACATTGTAGGTGATGCCACGTCCAGTAAATCATAACAGAAACACAATGGGTAATGTCATACTTTGCGAAATGGCAACCATGCGAAAATGAACCTTCAAAACTTCAAGAGGAAAAGTGCTCTATTTGTCGTCAAACGACAAAAGGAATCTGAGCAATCAAACAGGGGCGTATGTGTGTGCGCGCGCGCGTGTGTGTGTGTGTGTGCGCGTGTTTGTGTGTGTTTGTGCGTGTGTGCGCGTGTGTGCGTGTGTGTGTGTGTGTGTGTGTTGGCAGGGTTGTGATAAGCTGTATAGACTATGGCCGAATTTGAGACTGTCATGCTTGCGTCGCGTGACGCGCGTCAAAAAGTGAAACAAGTTTCCCTCTTTAATTGCAGGGGACATCTTCGTCGGGAGACATGCTGGACTTCTACAACAGCTAGAATAGCTACCCCTCCATTTGGGCAAATGAAATGTTTAACAGTTAGAGGATGTGTCATTGTACATTGTACATCTAACCAGCAAATTGTTAACTGCTTCTAATTCTGGCCAACTCTCCCAACCACCTGGTCAAGGATAGATCATTCAATCAATTACCTGTTGAAACTTGGGGTGGTGGTGATGATTTAGGAGGTTCAGTAATTTAAACAGCACATGAGATTAAGAAAGCAACAGTGTATGAATAAGAATGTTCATGAGGTCAAAATACTTTCCTAATTGGAGTCAAAAGACCGTTTGAACCATTCAAAGAGGCAAAGCCAAGTTAATCTCAGGCAGGCTTCAAAAAAAGAAAATATTATACTAATCAACAAATCAGAACATGCACCATATGTTATACCTCTTTGGTATGCAGTGTACGTTGTGGAGAAATATGCAATGTAACCGCAAGGCAAAATCTGAAGGTTCCGAATACTGGTTATCAGAACACAAAAATTACCTGCGCACCACACATGTACATATGTAATGCATTCAATGACATCAAATTTTCTTGTCATAGCCATAGGCACCTCATAACATCTAACTTTCCTCATTAGACAATCAGGACAAACAATCACAAATGTATGGTACTGATAATAACCTCTAACCCTTGAAAAATAATATTTTGTCTCTTTTTGGGACTGAAACACATAGGCAACAGTCATCCAATGAGAGTAATTGAATGTATATCGTGGTGTATATAATAGCATATCCCTTGCAAATGGGTGGGTACATATTGTGAAGGATCACTTGACACTTTCAGGGAAAGCCACAGAAGGCTCGCATAGTACACTGTGGTGTCCATGAAATAGGCTCACTGCATGCATTACATAACACAGGTCATGCCTCAATGAATCCTAGCATTTGTGCTTGAGAGAATTGGAAGTGTGAACGCTCTTCAACATCCGGGCCAACAGAGAGAGAATATGTTAACAAGGTTAACCCAGTGGATTTTCTCAACTTGCCTAATCAGAGGAACAGTGAAAGTCACCAAATCCTCAGAGGCAAAAGAAAGACACCAAATCCTTGGAGGCTAATGAAAGTCACCAAATCCTTGGAGGCCAATGAAAGTCACCAAATCCCTTGGAGGCCAATGAAAGTCACCAAATCCTTGGAGGCCAATGAGAGTCACCAAAACCTCGGAGGCCAATGAGAGTCACCAAATCCTCGGAGGCCAATGAAAGTCGCCAAAACTTCGGAGGCCAATGGAAGTCACCAAATTCTTGGCGGCCAATGAGAGTGTTACTGGATCGTTTCGAAACTTACATAGATGGAAAGAGCGTATTTTATAACCCCCAAATCAAAGTTACAAACTCATTTTGTTCTTCTGTTGTCTACAGTAATTGTTTGTGTCCAATGACGTCACAAGGGAACCAAATGAATGTCGCTATTGACTTTTCACAATAATTTCTGTTTTTAAACGTTTTTATGATCAAACAAGTCAATGGAAAGGCTTGCAGCTATATGTTCTTAAAAATTCTGTGAATTTCCATTCAAAACAGGTTCACCATTTTGAAAGAAGTCAATATTGCATTGACTTGGCAAGTCTTTTTCTTCCACCCTGTGACATAGAGACATCGCGTAATGATATGCCTGCCTCATTTTTCACCGTCTTATCGACAGAAAGTCAGTTTGAGGGTTGGATTTTCTTGATATACTAAATCAGACAGGATAATTTTCTTCAAAGTCATGTTCCACACTTCCATTGGCTTTTCATTCCACTCATTCACTAATAGCACTATGATGAACTGCAGGATGAAAATAGGATGCTGATTGATGCAGTCATTGATTTTGGGGTAATAAAACAATTATCAGAATGTTACCTTCAATGATGAAGTCCTCATTACAGAAATCCTCATCACAGTAGCACGCATATCCGTCGACCGAGAGGATCAGATCAGCAATGGCTGGATTATCCTCTGTAAGCAACTGACGATACTCCTCTCCACTCAAACATCCAAGAGTATTGATGGATGGGGAACACTCTCTGACGACAATGGTGTCAAGACCAACAACTGGTGATCAAGAGGAGAGAGATGTAACAACTAGTAATGAACAATTAGTAATATGTGTTACTCTCGGATCACAAAAGCTGATCGGTATCATATATCATTATCATATTATATGTCACGATCACGTCGCATAACTGCAATTCAGCCAGTGCATCGTTATGCTGAGACTTTTACTTGCCCAACAGTGAGTAATAATGAGAATCATGTGTTAGTATTGGGTCATAAAATTGATTTGTGAAGTGAAACAGAAGTTTCCTCAAGAAAGACCCAACGGACATCAGGTCACATAACCGCAATTCAACCAGTGGTCACGCTCAGAAATCAATGACCCATGCTCAGTAGCAGGCCACTGTTGGTCACTGCCGACCATAGGTAACCATACCCAAACAGTAATTGTCATAATAATGTTCATTCTGTACAATCCAGGGAATCCAAACACTTACGGTTGTAGACCACTCAAAGTATGTGATGTCCATGCAGTGCCTCTCGTGGCTATAGATGTTGATGCGCGAGTGATAGTCACATAGATCACATTATTTTGTGTTTTTAGCCTGCTGTGTTGGCCGACGTTTCCTATCTACGAGCTCGCTTCTCTGATGCTGTCGAGTTCTTCTCACCAATCTACAGCTGCTTATATGAAGTATGCTACTCCAGCTGGGGGGATCAGCTGCAAGATCCTTCCAGGAGTTGGTGTTGATACCCAACAATGAGTAATAGTGAGTAAGAGCCGCATCTAAAAACCATCAGTCACTAGAAGTTGTCAGTTTTAATTGAATCCTACCATCATGAGAGGCAACACTTGCACAGTTCTTCCGGTCCCATTCATGTACCAGTAGAAGATTGATGCTACTCATTGATTCTGTGACCTTTTGCACTGCTCAGTAAGACAGCAATGAACTGCCTCCTACGATAGTACAGGTCAAATTTGTGAAGGGACATAGAGAGGAATTTACACTTGGTAATCAGGGACTCAGACTTGGGAGGACTCAAATATAGCACTGATGCATCTGTCAATTGTATGATGGACCCACCCCAATACCTCAGTCCTGGTCAGTCAAATGTGGATCAATTGTCAAAACTTACTCAAAGGTGCATCATTTTCTCTTTTTCCTGAATTGTCAGTCACAGAACAGACTCGAGGGTATGTCATTTGAAGACAGGAACTCACCCTGTCTGGGGTATGGGCTTTCATGACAAGGATTTGGAGGATCGAACCTATTCAAGACTTGGCAAGGGTTCAGAACTGGATATTGCACTGTTGTCAGCTGTAAATCCTCCACTGAGTACACAGGATAAGGCAATGCCTTTGTTGTGGACCTCAATGTGAAAGGTGGTGGTAATTACATGCAGTCAGCAGCTTACAAATGACCGAACCCCCAGGGGTGCATCATACAATTAACAAGGTGCATAATACTTATTATGCATATAAGCAATGATATCCTATATGAACGTACACAAGTGAGACGATGGAGTGAGAGCATCACCAAAAGAAGGATGAAATGGGTGGGTATCCGATGAGACTGCCTGCAGGAACACCAGCGAGGCGAGCACTAGGAGAAGCCCTATGACCTAGAGGAGACCAAGAGGGAGACTGAAAACAACTTGGTGCAGTAGAGTCACCAGGATCTGAAAAACATCAGACGAGACCTGCATCTTGGACCAAACACTCAAGTGACAGAAAAACGTGGAGAGCAATCGTCTAGTGGTAATGCGCAGTGGCCACAAACGGCAGAATAGCATACCAGACGACGATACTTATTAGTGAGAGCCAGTGCATCAACTGAGAGCAGTACTTGTCAAGCCAAGAGCGTAATTAAGAGGCACGGATCAGAACCCTAAGCCAAATCAGCCATTAATACTCACTGCCAAGATCAGCTGTGATGTTGAAGAAGGTGCAGACTTCGCCAGACAGACATACTTGGGTGCCCAGTTCTGGTGCGGGTCGAATACATTCTTCCTCTCCTTCACAGATGTAGCACTCTGGCCCTGAAACAGAGGATAGTTAGCATTGCAGTCATGGTCAGCACATAAATGGGGCATTGATGCTAAGGATCCTCTGAGATCAAGAGTTCCACAGCCGAGGGTTCGAGGGGCAGAGGTTTGACACCCGAGAGTTCCACGGCCCGGGCTCCGAGGCCGAGGGTTCCAAGGCCAGGGGATCTGGGACCAGGGGGCTCTGATTATGGCTCGAGACAGCTGTTCCCAACCTTCTCCACTGCAGCGCCCCCTTTGGCACGGCCGGCATGGAACGACAAAAGGGAAATTCTTGTAGCATCATTTTGTCTGAAACTGTTCTATAACCACTATAATCCTCATCCCCTCACTTTACTTGTTTTCACATCTCATTCTTTCCCAATGCCTCCCTGTTGCGCACCTAGGCTTCACCACCCCCTGGTGTTCAAGTGCTTCCGTCAAGCCCCTGTTGGGAAACACTGGTCTAGGTCAATGTTAGAGGCCAAAGGTCATGTAAATATGACTTCATTAAATATTGTGCCTTAGGGATAGTGCACTAAGGAAATCCAAACCGCAATTCGTAATTCAGCCAATAAGTATGCGAAAAAGTGCAGCAACTGTCATTGCGCAACACACGCTGTGACGTCATGGGGGGGACCGCGAGAACCTCAGTAACACAAAGTCAATACGAAACATGTACTTTTTGAAACCCTGTAACAGATGACCCATGGATGGGATCTACATAAAAACTTACAAAATTGTTCACAGAATATGACAGAACAATCTCAGTCATTACT
>JAODTT010778307.1:0-11068 GCA_025400115.1 Pentamera pediparva
GATAATGAGAATAAGATCGCCGGAAGCTTGTATTAGACTAGGCATAACAATATAGAGGCCGCTCTGCATCACGGGATATGTCAGCAGTCAGCACTACTGGATTCAGACATGCAGAGAGTGCATGACAACTCGAGGTTTCACTGCGATGATTTTTGTGGTAAAGATCTTACTGCCTAATTCGTCATTACCAACGGTTCAGTACCACCTGATAATGAACAAAAAGCGACTCTTCATGCAACCTCAAAACAAACGATCAATAGTTCCTCCTGTCTGCCTATTGTCTTACAGAGGGTATGCGTCAATAGTACTGCATGGATGTAAATTAATTTCACTGCGATGATTTTTGTGGTGAAGATCTCACTGCCTAATTCGTTATTACCAACGGTTTCAGTACCACCTGATAATGAACAAAAAGCGACTCTTCATGCAACCCCAAAACGAACGATCAATAGTTCCTCCTGTCTGCCCATTGTCTTACAGAGGGTATGCGTCAATAGTACTGCATGGATGTTAATTAATGTCTGCCACTTGCCTCCGTATTACCAATTTTTGCCTCCCATGCCTGTACGATATCGCTGTTTCATTAAAATTCTCTGTTTCATTAAAATTCTCTGCCTTTACACAGTTGATAAAAAAATGAACTTGATATTGTCAACAGATATCTCATTCGATTCATTTGAAATGAATCACATGATGGATGATGGCACCGCCACGCTTGCTACCAGAAATGCGATGTATTGTACCCCCATATATATAGTAAATGGCATGGTATTATTCACAATGAAATATTGATGAAAAAATGACGTGAAATAAAAAATGTAGACAATTTCATGATGCTGTTGATTGCGGGAACCTCTTGTATTATTTTGAAAACAAAACAGGGAAACAATAAAAGCAATACTTCATGTACCGGTACTTGGTAGGAAGAGACGTCCTTCCCTAATCACGTACAGAGACTCAGCGAAGCGTGAGACTGACGTCACATGCAATCAAATCAGCAGACAGTCAATGAACGATTCTGATGCAATATGATTGGGCTCGGTGTCACCAAGTTTCGGAATCTCATTGCATAATTTACCTTCTTTTTTTTCCATGTCGATGTTGGTATCCATCTCAGTCGACTAATCGAGGAAAATTATGTCACTCTGCCGCGACGTTCTCCCGGTGTTTTTTATCTGGCTGATTCCAAGGGCGCAACCACCTCCCGAAAGTTAGATGGTCCGAAGCTGGGGCGGCGCTAGCGGGTGAAAGGGGGACGGGAGGCGTTCGGCGAGAAATTGCCGGAGAGCATGAAAAGCGAGGAGAAGAAGAAACCCAAAGAAGTTGATGAGAAAGGGGAAAATAAAGGTTTCGTTGTAATTATAAGTGCCAGGTGCCTTCCAGAGCGAAAAACTGCTGGACCTCCGTCGATAAACATGCCCCCCCCCATACGGAGGAACCGCAGGGCCCTTCGTCGGGGTAGGCCTTGCGCGTGAAAATAACCTAATGCGCGGAGGCCAACACAGTTGGGGACGACCCCTGCCACTCCCCTCAGTGCAGTGGGTGCGTTCTTGTCTGATTATAACACTGGAGTATGACAAGACAGAGCCTAACCTTCCGGAACCCCGAAATTAGACTTCGAGTTGTGTAGATTTTACTCATTAACCTAAAGAGACACTATCGTCTGTTAGCAGCTGCCGGAGAAGCGACGATTGTAGGACGACAATATACTGTGTGAACGATTCTTTTCCGTGACGTCATGCAACGACGCCGTCGCATTTCCGCCGGGTGTTGACGATAGTGCTTCTTCAAACTGATAGTAAATAATAAAAAAATCTCACAAAAAACAACATAGTAGAACCACCAAGTTTCGAGTGAATGGTACCAATCTCTCCTATCCATATTTTGTCCACTGTGTAGAGTCAATAGGCAAGAACATACAGAGAATCCTCGTAGTGCTATAGTCAACACCGCCTAGGCGAAGACCGGTCTCAGATTTCATGTCTCGACATTGTAGGCATGGCGGTCTCAGTCTTTAAATCGAGACTGGCGTTTCGAACCTATACCGGTCTCGACTGTGAGACTGCCCTGCATAATTTCGAACATCACTTACAAATTTCCGAGGAACTGCCGTGCGTTATCCGTGTTACACGCAGAGTCTTGGTTAACACATAGTTGTGAGAGCGTCAGCTTTCTGCCCGGGAGGCCGAGTTCGAATCCCGGTTTGGACTTCGAAAATGGTCCTCGTCGCTTTTCTCGTTGGGCGCTCAGGTTCGTCTTCTTCCTTTCGACGATAATTCGAGAGTGTAACACCCAGGTAGGTATGGTACTTTGTCTCCTGCAAGATGGAATCACCCAGCTCATAAATAAACATTCTAGGACTCTTAGCGTGTGAGAATTTCATCACATAGTACTTGGCAGTGTTAAATGACAACTGTCAAGTTCTCTGCCAATCCATGCAGGTGTCAAGGTCCCGCTGAAGAAATCCATGGTCGCGATCACCACGGATTTCTTTGTAGAGGACACAGTCGTCCGTAAGCAAGCTACCAATCCAAGTGGGGGTCTGGTTATCGATCCCACAATGTGAATTTGAGTTCAGTTAAAACCTATGATGGGGGACGATATCGAAGGTCTTGCTGAAATCCATAACGGCAAAGTCAACCTGCGATTTGTTGTTTAACGAGAAGGCAAGGTCTTGGACGGTAAGAACAACTTGGGATTCAGTCGAGTGTTTGGTCTTAAATCCATGTTGTTTTTCATCAGTCAATATCGAGTGAGCATCAACATTTTTCATAATACTGGAATGAATAACAGGCTCTAGGACCTTGGGACAGACACTAGTGAGTGACACTGAGCGATAGTTTTCAGCAATGGCTCTGTCCCCCTTCTTATATTTGCAAGATATTGGCGGGAAGCCAGGTTTCAGGGAGGATGCCAGTATCAAGTGACCTTCGAAATAGCAAAGTCAGCGGTGGAGCCAGTTCTTCAGCAGCAACTTTGAGAACACGAGGGGGTAAGCCATCAGGACCTGTTGCTTTGTTGGGGTCTAGGTCGTTGAGTAACACCTTCGAGGGAGACAACAATGTCAGGGATGATAGGGATATTCCCTTCAACACAGTGGGAATGTCACAGATTTCAGTTGTGAAAACACTCTTTAACTGCATACTCAGGAATTCAGCTTTTTCCTTATTATCAGCTACCAGATTTGCACCATCTTTCAAGGTGGGGATACCCATAAAATCCACTCTAAAGCGCCTGATGGATTACCAAAATTTCTTGGTCGTATCAGTACAGATGGTGGAAACATACTTTAAGTAGGCTTCACTCGTTGCCCTATGTGTGCGCCTCCGTTCTTCTTTGGAAACGCTCATGACTCTCAATGGTATATGTGATCACTTGAGCCGGCATTCCATTGGTACGGATGCGGATGCGGATTCAATTTGAAAATCGCATTTCTACGAAGAATGATACTCTAAAAAAAGGCATAAACTTTATGATGAGATGGAATAGCCATAACTATGTACAAGCGCATGTATTAATAGACGTTGAACGGTTTTAGGAGAAAGATATTCCATGAAATAGATTTGCCGTATCCGGATCCGTATCCGCATTGGTATTTTTCGGTACTGGGCGTTCGTTCTATTTTATGCATATGAGTTTTTGCAGCTATTGGACATTTCTTGATCCCTACAATCCGGATGCAGCCTATTTGGACACTTCCCTCGTCTGTGCTTCACGCAAATCAGACTTCAATGGTTTTTTGCCGCATCTGCATCCGTGCTTGTTGTAACGCCGGATCCTTTTGTAGATCCAAGGGGACTGGGTACGTTTTGTGCTCATCTTCACAGGGATGAGCACATTCATTGCGCTTACAATTGTTCCGACAAATTCCCCATAGAGCTCATTAGGGGATCGAATAGGTTCGATTCTCTGTCTGGCAAAGTACGGTATCCCATGAAAATAGTTTGAGCCCTAAATTTGCTGGGACAGTGAGGTAATAATAGGCAGCATCGATAGCGTTATGCAAAGGCGCAACCACTGGGGGTCGTGGGGGTCACGACCGACCCCCAACTTTTGGGTGGACCCCTAACTTCTTGGACGTCCCCATACTGTCAGTGTGTGGCGTGATTTGGACCCCCTATTGGACCCCCAACTTTCAGCAAGTAGACTATTTGACCCCCCAACTTTCAACAAGTGTTGGATTCAGGATTAGCGCTACTCGGGGTCTCGAAGACACCTTTTGGGCAGTTTGGACCCCAACATTCAGATAATGTGTGCACTGAAAGGGTCCAAAAAGTAGGCAAATTTGACATTTTTTCCATGGAATGACAGTGGTCTGTCGATTCAGGCGCTAGAATGACATGTTTGGACCCCAAGATTTCAGAACCAGCACTAACCCTGGTTAGAATTAGTGAACTGATTGAACAGTATCGCTTCGAGCATGCAGACGTCCAACCGAGAGCTGTTGTACACTGATCGCTGTTCACTACATTTAGTATCGGTGCAAATTTTCTGAGGTAGGCCACTGACATACGAAAAAATTCCGCGGAGTTACTGAGTCGTGAAGGCCTAACAGTCGTCGTATCTCGTGATCTGCGTGTACGGGTCGATATCATCTCTAATTTTAGAACGGTATTGGCTCTATTCAATTTTACGACCATGAGTCAATTAGCTGGAGATATGCTTCACGCGCCCACTGTTCGAATAACGATTGTCTCATGGTAAGTATTGAGTCACGATCATGAAGGCACCATAAATACGGTGGCTGCGAATTCCGAAATATAAATTAAGCTGGTTTTGCGACAATCTATCATCCTATAAACAATTCAAAGAAAATTGAGGCGTATGACACACACACACGCACGCGCACGCACACACACACGCACGCACGCACACACGCACACGCACGCACACTGTTAGACTGCATAGATTCATTAGACTTCGTCAAGGAATCAAAAGGGTCAATTGTGATATTCCTGTATAATGTCATCCAATTTACTGAAAAGCTCCTCATTCTAATTCCAAGGTAAACACCACTTTCCAAGATGGCTGTTTCAGAAGTTACAATTTCAATTAATAGTCCGATTCAGTTTGGATTCTTCCTATTAGCATCTTGCGCGCAATCGACGTGAAAAACATGAGTTTTTTTGGTTGATGCTCCAGTGAATAAAGTTAGCAGTATTCCTGCTGTTCTAGTTTTACGACATCCAGTTCGTAGTTTCTTCTAGAAATTTGTCAAATTACTTATCGATCACTAACACACGGGAACAAACGTCCAATAACATTGCCAATGTCGTATCCAAGTGTTTAGTCTTCCACACGGCTTTTAGTGTGACGTCGACGCATGTCTGAACCCTGTTTCATGCCTTCATTGACTGTGTACGATTTCGATTTGATTTTATTGCTACGTTGATTGCTACGTTGAGGCTCGATGAGGAACCTGGTCATTTTGATCGCGGAGCACCAGTGATAACTCGTCTCCTCGTCTCGGCTAGTGCTCAGATGATATCGAGGCAAATGTGTAACCAATCTAAACCTGTCATTTCACGTGGATTCCCCGCCTGACAGAGGATCAGTGAACTCCAGGATCCGATCAATGATAAGTAAGTAGGCCTACTGTGCATGTGCAATCTCTAAACCACACGAACGGGAACTGGACAAGACTGCAATGTGTTGGATGAAATGTAAAGAATAAATCAGAACTCGAATAGCTTTCGTTAATGCATGTTATTTCTCTGATATAGCTGTGCCTAAAACAAATTCTCAAAATCTCTGTTGGATCCATAATGCAAAATACAGATATTCATCCAAACCTGCCCAGCAACCTTAACAATTATTCCATTCGTGTTGTGGCACTGAACATGATAAGGCCAATGATATGTATGCCTACTTTAGGACTGTAGGGCCTTGCACAAGTATTCGCCACAGATGAAGGCTTGTCGAATCTGCAAAGGTATAGCTGCCGAACATTCATTAGGATAGAAAATCTGACGAATTAATCAGCTGTGTAATTATAATTGGAACGCGTGGTCACATATTCCACCGGGGTTAGACCCAACGCCAGCCTAATCACATATTGCAATTGGCAGGAAATTATTGCAAAGTGTAATGTTTGTATCCCGCGAACTGACTCACTCATGAGGGCATTTGCATGGATGGCATTGGCCCATAACCGCCTTCACCCATCGCTTCCAATGACCAGATAACCTCAGACTCCGAGCAGGCGACCTGGCATGCTTTTTGTCCTGACCCATCCCCCAACGTTCCGCGAAGCTGCGACAACCATGAGCTACGAGGCCGACCCAAACCAACTGTGTCCTTTGCAGACAGAACATACGCGGTGGACAGGATCATCCGACCACGAATCAGGCAAAGAACCCTGCGATACACGCCTTCTCCAGCATCCTGACAACGCTCAGAATAACACAAATGATAAGGCTTGCCTGATGATGAACGCAAGTCATGCCTGTACTCCCTGACGTAACACACCACATCCCTCACAATTACCTAGGTTACAGTTGGCGTTCACCATATCCCTCCTCGTAGAGGACCCTGAGTCGGGAGCGCACGGCGTCCCAGTCCATGGAACAACCCTCGTAGAAGCGCTCGGTCCCTGAGCCGGACGGATCGAAACACTTGCGCCCGTGCAAAAGACGAAAGTTATCGAAGCAAGCGATGTCACCTGGAAGATGAAGATAAATAAGATGCGAAATACTCCCAGGAAATACATCCCAGTGTCCCACAATCGTTAAGAAGGCCGTAGACACTGCTGGTTAAACGAGGGAAAAAATTCACTGAGGCGTTTATCCAGTTGCTGCTGGAAAGTATGTTAACTAGATTGCCTTCATATGGAATTATCGAGCGTTCGTGCAAACATGGCAAATGCGAGGCAACCTAAAATTACATGGTTCAGGCACGTAGGCTTATGGAACGCTTTTGTGTGTGTGTGTGTAGGTGGCGCAGGGTAAGGACTACATCAATGTCAGCACGAATATAAAAGAGAAATATGATGACGAACGAACGTGACGAACTGTCGAATACACGAACAAAAGAACGGACAGATCCTGCGGAGAAACATGAGGACTGCTTGGCCCGAGAGCATATGTACGTTCGAACGGACGAACAGAGTAACATGATGACGGACGAACGTGACGAACCGTCGAATGGACGAACAGACGAACGGACAGATCCAGCGGAGAAACATGATGACATGACGGACGAACAAACGAACGAGAGACATGATGAGTTGATGACTGTTAACATTTTAAGTATTTCAATTAATTAATTTCATTGTTTATTTGTGGACATTTGATTTGTGAAGTATTACCAATCTGAACCGCACTGCACACTCACGGAAAATTGGTTGCATATTTTCGTCACTGATGTACTATCAGTGACCTAAAAACCCAACGTACGGATACCGATGTTCATGCACGCTAATCATATAGGCCCAGGCCTACAGTATATCAAACCAAATCAGGCTACTATAACAACCAGCATACAAAACACTGACGCTCTGAGGAATCGACTACTAATCGTAACTTGGTAAAGTTGAATTGGGGCGAAATTGCGATAGGGCGAAACGTCTTGCATTCAAGAAAACGAATGTGAGAATGTCATTGTAGTGTGTGTAACAGCCAAACCACAAATCCCACTGTTGTTAGTATTCTCAGGCACTATAGTTAAGGCAACTCTCACTTCTGCATCATTGTAACCCTGGATATCGCTTATTCTTTGGCCAATTTGTTGACGAGTGATTACCCTGGAGCGGTCGCCAATGGCCCGGTTACAAACGTGCCGGTCTGAATTTGTAGCTGGAGCATTCCGTCCTTGGTTAGTGATGTCATTTTGAGGTAACGTGACCACTTATGTAAGTCTACCATTGATAGCCCAGCGACTGATAAGTACTCCATCCGTATCCCATGATGTAGGCCTACCCCCTACACTCATCGCCGAGTCTTGTATCATCACCTACCCTCCGTGGCTCACCAAAGCATGCACGAGTGTAAACAGCAAGGATTTCGCCCCAACCCCACACCCAAACAAGAATTGTCATGTGAAAACGCTCTACTCACCGTTCTTCAGTTTGTAATGAACGGCGTTACTCTGAGACGTTTCAAACATCAGCTTCATCGCTCTGTAGACGTCTTGGATTTTTTCGACTGGTGCATCCATGTAGGACGCCCTCACTATGTCACTGAAGCTGATCTGCTTGAAGTTACCGTGCTCGTCCTCCCTGTGCGAAAAAAGGCGGGAAAACACTATCAACGGTACATTTATCATAATGCATTATGGGAATGTGGAGAGATCAAGAGCACACAATTATTCTTTTTGCTCCCACAATTTATGGCATACATCGTTATATCAGGGATTTGCAACAAACATGTACCGCACCTCATATTGCGGCAGCCCATCCCCATCAAATTGATATTCCTCTTGTTGGAAAGCGTTTCCCGTGCGCAGATGTATCAGTAGGCTAGGCTACGCATATGGCGTTGTACTCCTCGTCATTTACCCAAACGCTTTCAGGTACTATCGCCCTCGTTTCATTTCCATTTGAGGGACAGTGGGTTACTTTCCTCAAACACGAAGCCATAGGCCACGACGGGGACGTGAGCGACGCATCGAGATGAAATTATATTTCGATGGAGCGACGACGCATGACGTAATGTCAGACCTACTGCGCATGCGAAAACCGCACCAACTGTCGTACTACGCCGATCTACGACGGCATCACTCTCTTTTCACGTTGTTCCTGTAACGTGAACGTGGGGCACAGCGCGTGGCATCATTTGGTATTGTTGCGATGGAAGTTCATAATTCCACGCTCAGCACGTATAGCCTACGCGCATTCATAAAACGCTCGCACCCAAACCACGCAACTTGTAGATCGCGCGGGGTGTCTTACAAATCTAAAGCTCACCCTGGGCGCTCACCCTGGGCGAGAGATTTGTTGTTATTATTATCAGCACTCATTGAGAAATACTTTTGGCATAGCAGATGTCGCCTCATCTTCGATGGGGAGGAAGTTCGGGCAGACGCTATAATCTCTCTTTCTCGGGGTGACATGCAGCTTCGCATGGAAGCGGATCACGTTAGGCTTCCTATTGTTAGTTTCCGCAGACGATGGCGAGTGCCGGTACTGTAATATCGGGACAGAGTTCCGCGAATGAAGTGGAACTAGTGGTGACGGGCCTGTCGCACTGTGTTGGGGTTTTCTCCGTTGTCTGTAGGCTACATATGCTCATTTGGTGTTTTTGAGCCTTTTACATTATTGTTGTTTTGGTTCAACTTTTGGGGTTTTGAGGGGAGTTCTTTTCACTTTGGCCCAATAAGTTTCTGTGTTTCTGTTTTTGACCTGCTTTGTGTTGTAGTTTTTCCTATGTTGTTTAAGCAGCCATTGGCTGGTGTTTTTGTTAGTTGGCCGTTGGCCCGTGTCCGTTTCTTGTCACGTTAAAAGCACAGCTGCTTGACCGTTCGAACAAAATGGCCGAAATTGACCCCTAGATGACCCTAGAACTAAATTTCCTGAACACCCCATATGTACTATTGTTCAATGATATAATACTGATTTCTGACTGAGCTCATAGTGATATAGTGAAGGAAATCCAAAATTTAGTGTAATATAGCTTAGTGAAATCGATCACCAAATTCCGGTTCTGGATATTTTGCTGACTATCAGATCCTGAAAGCAGTGCCGTTTTAGAAGCTATGGAGTCAGTGGCGGACGCGAGGGGGTCAGAACCCCCCCATGACCCAAATTGAGTGAGCCAAATCAACACAAAAACTATAAATTGCATTTATGTGCCAATAAATAATAGCTCCATGCTACAGCGTAGTGAAATGTGAAACAACAAAGTGGCAACCCTGACAGCAGCATTGCTGCTCTCGTTTACGTTACTGCACCCGCATCCCGGTGGATCGGCTTCTGTGCCGTTTCTCGAAAAATCAGTCTGGTGAACCATTCAGTTTTGCTCTTGCATCCTCATTTACTATTCCATTATTTCAGGAGAACAGAGGGGTCGCGGGCTGACGAATATCATTAGATTTTACGACTGGTGCCATATTTCCCTGCCAGTAACTTCCCAAAACGAAGCCGAGTACTTATCTGAACTAGAATTCACACTGACCAGTTATGCGATATTTTTTTCAACTGCCAAGCCAACACTGCCAGTTATGCATATATTCTGCACGACAATAATGTAGAGTGAATCAATACAGAGGGGTAAGGTCCAAGGGGGATATCTCAGCCAGTGATTTTGATTTCGAGCTGCATGTGATGTCGCACATGCAGAAACGTGTGTGACACTGTCAGACTGATGTCAGACCATGTGCAGAACTGCAGTTTGTGACTAACAAGTTAAGTTGAACTTACACTTTTGCAATACACTGTAACCTTGTATTTTGTAAGCAAGCATAACACTGAAGTTGCCTACAACTTACACAAGGTCAGGCACCCAGGTCAGAATATGGATATTGAATGCATTATAAAACTTGGTGGTAGTGCAGTTACTAAGAAGGATGAATTTGAAACAGTTAACATGGCAACTTGGCCTGCTGCCATATCTGTCGTGAGGAAGATTACTGGAAGATGCATCATTGTGCATGGAGCTGGGTGAGTACGGTATTTGGAAACTATATTTCTTAAGGACGATACGAACTGCAAGTAGCATTCCCCACCTCCCATATCACCTTGTCATTGACTCTGTTGAATCCCACCCCTATCTTGGCAACATTCTGGACTCCACATTGTCTTGGGTCCCACATATCAATTGATCAAAAGGTGAGGCAAATCTCAGTCTAAATTTTCTTCAGAACTAGGATTGCAGTACTCATGTCAAAGAAGCTGTATTATATAGCCTGGCCTATTCCACATACTTTGCAGATATGACCCCATTTTCTATAAGAATGTTACACAGTTCTGACTGAGGATTATATTTATTACTAGTTAGGAGTGAATCCTGTGGTATATTCATGTAGGAGATAACAGACATACAGTACCGTAACTTTTGGTCAGAAGTAATCGTGGTTCTTGCTTTTTCGCTAAAAAAATGTGTGAAATAAATCACCAAATTGTGACATAAATGTT
>JAODTT010778418.1:0-11067 GCA_025400115.1 Pentamera pediparva
CATACGTGCCCAAACTAATCGTGTGGACAGTGTAAGGGAATCATTATCTGTAATATGATCTTGTAAATGATACAGGTGCTCAATTTGATGTTTGTCTAAGCATACCGTGTCAGTACTCTGTAAAATGTAACTTTACTCTTCTATTGACCTTTACACGTTTGGAGAATCGGAAGGTGGTATTGTGAGAATACACCCCCTGTGAAAGTTAATGACACAAAGGCAATTACTGTGTCATCGGCTGATATCAAGCTTCAGCTTCTGAAGTGCGGATGCGGGGTGGGGAGAGATGTCTGATGAGGCGGAAAGACAATGAATTTGCAGCAGCTCATGGATCATATGGACGTTAACTCGCTATGTGAGGATATTATTCCACCTAATTCTTTTGCGGTATACGGCATTGGTACGCATGGTACTTTTGTCTATTCAATGTCCGTTCCATTTTATACGAATCAAATACTGCCGCAATAGCATTTGTCGCTTCCTCTGCAACCCGAATACAGCACATTCGCCGCATCCCGCAGCCGCGCTTATGGAATCTCGCCTTCAGCGTGCATCGGGCAGTGCTACATCTTAACAACCGAACTCCACTGAACTCAAGCACACTGTCAATGGCAAATTTACGGAGGAGGGAGTTCTTCATATTAATTTGTTGGCATTGGGGACTGTAAGATTCGAATTACTGCCCAGAGGAAGACCGCGATGAATTACAATCTCCCATGCGACTGAATTCTGTGTTCTACTTTAAGCGAATGCTCAGAACTAATGAATGTGACAAACTGTCGTCTGTCGGCTTCTTGCTAAAAAATTGGTCACAGGAAAATCAGTAATCTTTACACAGTGGAACTGCCATTTGACGATAGTTGAACGACTACACAACATACCACTTTCACCCCAAAATGACCCAATACCTCGCATATGACGTGTGGTTTGAATTAGTTGTCTCAACTTTTCCTCTGGATTCTAGTTTCCTGGACTCCTTCCGGCATATCTTTCGATATATTGTATTGCTGTTGTACTCTATTATTTTGGAACCTGTTCGTGTTGTATGTTTTGATCTTGCTGGAATGGAAAATAAATCAACTGATCCAAAGTACAGGCCTCCTACCATACAACTATAAATAAATAACACATATCGTCGATGGAAACCGACGAGGGGTATGAGAGACGAATAAATCGCCTCGTCCCACGTCAAACTCTGATTACATATACCGGTACACAGCCTCTCTCTTGATCTGCGTAAAACCACTCTAACATCTCATATTTATCTTACATGCTCTTTCTCTAGGGGGACCCAATTGAACATCCTGATAAAACCCTTGACATTTGTAACAGTGGTTGTAGAATGTTTTATCTCACATTAGGCATTCACATATACTAAAAACATCCAACACAAAGTGGTAGAATGAGGAAATTAGAAACTGGTATCGACAATTGACCATGTATCCCGTAGGAATTGGCGACAATTATTTGGGAACATTGACATGGGATACACTTTTACTTAGAGGACAACTGCAGGATGAAATACAAAGGAGCTCATTTTGTAGACAAGGAGAAACTAGGCTTAACAGTCCAAACCCCACGTTCATACGACCGTTACAGAGTTAGAGGGCTTTGAAAATTTACACCACAATTTTACTTTGAAAACTTATTAGTTGGTGAGAGAAGATTGCTGTAGTTGGTTGGTGGGTGCTGATAGTTAATATTGTGAAAGAAACGAAATTTTTGCGAGAAGCTGAGTTAAATGACACAGCAAATACAATGAAATACATAAGAAATTATCTATGTTGTGCAGGTGTGACGTCACAGGTTAGCGCAATCGGGACTTTCCCTAATTTGTAGTGGAAATGGACCAACCTTCCAAAGGTACATAACTCTGTGTAGGAACATTGTATGGAGATGGGGTTTGAACCTATAAATATGATGTTCAGCTCTGGTATATCCGACCTGCAGTTGTCCTTTAAGTTCGATAAACTCAAGATGCCAGGAGTTCAATAATAGTTGCACTGAGAATGTATATGACAGTGTACGTGTGTTTGCGTTCCTACCACTCTGTTGATAGTCTTTCGCAAATATATCATGGACTTATGAATGATCGAGCTCGTACAAACTCAGTTCACACGATGACAACGCAGCACAACACATGTTTCTACGAATAATATTAATTGTTCGACGAATAATATTTTCGTTATCTTTAATGAGCGTTCGTTTACTTGGCAAAAGATCACTAGTTGAGTTCCCCGAAGTTCGGTTATTGGGACAAGGTAATGCATGCTGGTTTTCACAATCGCAACGCTTCCTTCAAGTTGAATGGCCAAAGCACTCATCAAGTGAATTAAGAAAAGGATTTCAGGTGGTTATTTTTATTCGTCTTTTTCAACCCTCCAAGCAGTGTGCTGAAGTATAGGAGAGGTAATTGGCTTCTTGGCTTGATTAAACGTCACTTCAGTTTCCTTGATAAAGATAGTTTTTATCAGGATGTTCAAGCAGCTGGTGAGACCTCACCTATTCTGTCCAAGTGTGCAATCCTTACTTCTCGAAAGATAAGCAGTGGATTGAAAACGTTCAAGGTAGGGTTACTAGATGAGTTGTCTGAGAGATTTACCTTACGAGGAAAGATTGAGGCGCCTCGGTCTAATCTCGATGGAGTTGAGGCGGATTCGGAGTGATTTGATTCAGGTTGTTAAACTTGTCCATGGACTTAATGGCCTTACCTTCGACTACGTCTTTGGGTTTTGCAATGTTACTGCCAATAGGGGTCATTGCCTGCCCTCGAGCTTCGTGGTAAACGCTGTAGTTAGGAGGCCTGAAATATTCCTTCTCGCAGAGAGTGATCAATGAGGGGAATTGCCTTCCAAAAGATGTTCTTTTATCTAAGAGTGTGAACACATTTCCACCCTCCAGCTACGAACAGGAACAGTGTATAACTAAACATAATCAGCATAGGAATTTTGAAAAAATGTATATATAACAAACATCCATCAAGATTTCCAACTCGGAGCAGCGTCCATTCAGCAATTTATGATAATGTTATTTCGGAATGGAGCGCCCGATCTGTCAACTGATAAGTATCTGGCATGCTTATTCATGAACATGCCGAAGGCCTCCCCGAGATCGAATTGATGATTGGTCACAGGCGTACGCGTACGGCGCCATCGCTAAAGAAAAAAATAAGCACGGTATTTGCTGGATAACTGAGTCTTGTGACCGAAAATGGTATATCATTCTGAGATTTTACAATATGTTACTGTCTGACTGTGAAAGACAGGGTACCGCTAAGCATGACAGATTACCTAATGTCCAAAATGGGCTTTCAATCATACCTTGCATCCGGGGATACAACAGAATACAGCTTCTCGTCCTCCAACTACATCATTGGAGTGATGTATGCGTGAACCGGAAGACTCAAATGTTACGCAGCGAGATATATTGGTCCGGCCGACATTCGTTCCGCGACATTGGAATCATTTTGCTTGTGACTATTGCCGCTTGATTCGGTATTAGGTCCCGCCTTGTCAAATGTCCTTTCGGTTGGTGGATGGCAGCCACAGGGATTGTTTGGTGCATTTTTACCAGAAATGAATTTGCACCACGATAGCGGTCATTCCGGCAACGCTCGTCAGAACTCATTTTCAGGGAGGATTATCTAAGAGAATTCTACCTCGAATATGAGCTTCACTCTACAGTACCATCTGGCAAGGACGATGAATGGGTTTAGCGGGAGGCATTGTCCTACATAACTTTGGGGCGTGAGGGATTATGCCTATTTGGATTCGGGTTAAAGTTGGATGGGTGTTTACACGTGGGCTAAATTGAGAGCAATCACGGTCTTCTGTTCAGTTGTAGAGCACTCGACTGTTTTTGCTACTCTTCAGCCCATGCGGAACATTCGGTGTTTGGTGATTGAGTCATCTTCACGTATTATTTCGATTTAACGAAGGACTAACGCAATTTCCCCCTTTACTGCTATTAAGCCTAAAAGCCTATAATTTGCATACTGAACACGGGTATAAAATTTGCGATTATAACTGATGATTGCGGGACAGATCCAACCTTTATCACATCATCAATGTGAGACGACATGTTTGGATTTTACTCATGAACATCCAGCCTCACTGCCCTCGAACTCTCGTCGGCCTAAGCTTCTAAACAGAAAAGTACCGCACAAAAGGTATATAGACATTTAAGCAATTTTCGAAAATACGATTGAGCATCTGAGAACATAACTGCATTGGAAAAAGGGACACTTCAACTTTGTATATAAACCGAATACGACACCTTCAAACTTCAAACTTACCACATTGTACCTATTTACATCTTACCACGTTGCAACCTCATTCACCTCGTTTCATGGGAGACAACCGATGTCTGGCTTTCACTTTTTGCACTATTGTCCTCGAGCTCCAGGCGGTTTCAGCTTCTGAACGAACAAGATATTGACAGACGAAGGGCCGCAAAAGGGGATTTACATGTTAACCCATTTTCGTTAATGCGATTCAACTTCCGGTTGGGGAACATCTGGTGGTCTCTTTGTTCGCAGCAGGAAAAGTTTCGAAACTCCGACTCATATATATTCGTCTGCCGCAATGTCGCAGCCGTCTGCGCAATCTATATATTACATACCTTAATATCATTTTGAATTGTTTCTACTTGCATATATAACGCGGATATACATTCTGATTTTTTTCTAATACGATACAAGTCATTGAACTATCCGTGACATATGTAAGTATGTATGTCTCATTGTTCAAGTTCTTGCTGGTTGTGAACAAGATTCGGAGAGGAGACAACTAGACAGTGCACTATAAAAATACCTGGGTAAAAAATGACCCAAACTGAATCAGAAGGGAACGACCCTATTTTTCTGGGTCAAATGTTGACCCAATCTGGGTCAGATTTGACCCACGTTGAGTCAAATGTTGACCAAAAGAACTAGGGTGACAAGAGTACGTTATTTGATTTGATCGACCTATCTATACTGAACTAAATTATTGCTGTATTCAGTATTCTGCATAATTTTCATGTTTTGAATAAGTATGTGTCCAATGCGAACTTGCGTGACGGTGATTATCATGTTTGAACCTGCACGGTCATATATTACCAAGTGCCATAAGACACTCGGCTCTCTAACTCACGTAATGAGCAGTGAGTGGGTTTACTTTAGGTAAACGTTGCCTAGAAACGGATAACCTAGTGATTACAGTACATATTACAATTTAGTTCTGCATTTCATACCGTAAACCGTAGACAAGAGAAAACAAGACACATAGAATACGGCCAGCCGTAATCCGTGCAATGTAGAGGAAATGACACGCCATTAGAGCCGTTGAGAGGCATAGTGGGCTATCGCACAAAAACAGCACTTTGAGGAAATGAAGTTCAAAGTTGAAAGGTTCCAATGTGGACAATTCGTATGCTGTAAAAGCTGACTCGTAACTTAATAACCGCACGTCTCATGTAGACAGATTGATCAATGTCTAACGACACGTTCATATTTTGTCGCATATACAGGCTGACGCACTAGGCTGCGCTAGTTTTACGCCTCCATACCAAGCCCTGGCTGTGTTGTACCTCTGGCGCCTATTCACGTTGGATGTTGATGGAAAACTACGATATGAACCCGACTGCTCTCACGTACGTGTGAGAAAGTAGTAGGCCTGAAGACATGAAAAATGATTTCCTTGAGATTCATCAATTTCGGCCAATTCTGGTTCATGTTCACTAACTGCTCGTGCAATTCTACCATGAAGCGCGCAGTTTACCTCTCCGGTTAATATGATATAGCTCCATGCTCCATAGGCTGACAGTCATGCGACAACCGATACCCATAGCCTGAACAGTAATTATTGTTCACGGATGTATCATCTTTACCAGTAGTAGGCCTACTGACCTTGATTAACACATGTGAAAAGGACCTCTAACAGACCCTAACTGATGACAGTAACGAGCTAATGTGCATAATTTATTCTGTGTTAAAACGGCTATGGATATAGGGGTAATCATCTTCAGCAGGTTATTCATCGTCACCATACTGTGCTCTTGGTTCGCCAATGTTGAAAATGCAAGGAAATATATGTGCATCGATGATTTCAATTCATTGATATGGGCCTAATAGGTTTTCGCATGTTGAGCCAAGGTTAAAAAATGACAGAATGTAAAGTAATGACGTAATCGGGTCGGAAGGCGACAATACTTCCTAAGCTTCCTAAATGTATCTAGGAGGACAAAACGCAAAGACAGTTTTCCCTCTTTCAACTCAATTGTCGAAGCGCGTACACTTAACACATCTTCGAACAACTTTAAATATCAGCTGCGAGTGGAAGGCTGACTGATTAATAGATGGTGACTTGTTCCCATTCATAATAAGAACTCTAAACCTCCACTTCCGACGTATTATATTGATGGAAGTAATTGGGACGGAACACTTCGATGAAATATGAGCGTTCATGTTAGGTTGCTCCGTAATGACACAGAATGATGCAATCTGGATAATAACCACTCCACCGGTGCATGTGCGCATGATCACAATAACTAGGATAAACAGTATGACCCTGGATGCTATACTCATTTCCTATTCCTTGACTTCAGTCGTGGAATCTTTGTATTCATGACAGTGTGTGTGGGGCTTATTGTTATAGTGATTTAGAGTTAACCTCCGCAAACCTCCGCAATATTCGAAAAGTCCTCCAAAGAGGGGTGGGGCCCAATGGATTGATGGAATATTGAAAGAAGAGAGCTGAAAGATAATAAACATTTATCACAAGTAAGCATGGTCAAGTACATAGCTGAAATGTGTACATGACCCATATTGTCTTGGGGTCATGTCTAAGGTCATGTGAAATCTACAAACATCAGAACAATCAAGGGTCACCAAGCCTTTTGACCTTCTGTTTTTTAGGCAATTGTTGATCGTCTAGACTTATGTTTTTGGAGGTGGGGGTATCTGCCTTTCTCGTGAATCACGCAGTGCTGGTATGAAAATGAAAAACAGAGTCAGATTTCGTGAAAAATGGATCACAAAATGTGCGAAGCCACGGTCAGACCATCATGCAGACGTTTATGCGCGGAGGTGCACTACACGTTGAAACTGATTTCAAACGTGATACATTACCATTCCGGCTATGCGCGAGACAAGAGTGAAATGTAACGCCTGAGGATGTATTCGCCTGAGAACGACACCTTATCAAGGGACCAGGTTTTTCGAGAAAGTATTTCCGATCAATATTAGATATCAGCCATAGACAGCAAACATCCCTATCAACAATAAAAAGCACTTAACTTTGCCTTGCTCATTTTAGACAGAATCAATATTCGAAAGATGTCACGCCATTCCATCTGCCGTTTCCTTTTAGACGCACTCAAATGGTAACTTTCCACAATCCCAAATCCACAATTTCGATATTTCATTTCAACTGATCGACTAATGAAAAGACACATTTCTCTGATTTCAAAGTTCAAACAGCGGTCAAAAACTGTTTCGAAATGTTCAGTTGATTTCGCCAAACTGTCTTGTTGATATAAAAATTATTCAGTTGTTACATTTTCTTTTTCATGGCAAGTTTCCTAATCAACCATATTTCTCTCCATATTCATTTGTTATGGTTTTAGACCTGCCCGTACTGAGCCATGTACCATTAGTAAGATCAAATAGTTACCTCAATATTTGTAATGAAATTCTTGAAAACAACCAGCGAGAGGTGCGCCAAACAACCAATCTTTCCATGTTCAAATAAACTTCCACTTTTTCCAATACCATTGGTCTTTACGTTGACGTTGCATCATGGAAATTCACAAGAATGCGCTCCAAAAAGAGCTCTAAAGGAATCTTGTTGCGAATGAAGAAAATTAGTGCTAATAACCTGTGTTCCATGTCATAATGTTAGCACGATTATATATACAATGGTTTTGATAACACATTTCACAGGAGAGAGGGGAGAAAAATAGGAGTCGAAGGAACAACTAACAGGCTAAAGATGAACGGCTCAAAACGAACACATGTTTCCGGCAACAACAGGTTATGATCACAATCCCAAAAAATGCAAAATTTATTTTCCCTCAATGTTTTTAGAGGTTTGGCCCTGCTTTCATGAATTATTCATTTTCCTGATGAAATATTCATTTTAGCGCCGAAATGAGGAAGATTATGGAGCATTAGAAATTCAACGTTTTTCTGTGTCACTTGTGATCGCGCCTCAGGGACACCGGAGACGACAGTGAGGTTAACTTGGCCAAAATGTCATTAGTGAATGGCTGTGTCTACGACGTTGGAGGAACAGTACCGACTCAGTTATTATTTTGAACTGGAATTCTTTCATCGGTGAATTTCTTTACCTCATGTAACAATATGTCACGGCACGCGTGCTCGGTCCGACCGAAAGCATCCGGATCGCAGAGGATAGCCAACACCGTACATAGAATTCAGACAGCCAAGTCAAAACTAATTCATTTCACTTGAATAGAAAAAATGTATTATATGTCTAAGTGCTCCTTCTTATTCTTGCATGGGCTTCCTCTAAAGGGGTTAGGACAGCTTATGGCACTTGAAGTGACGCGACCAAACAACGAATGATGGTCATCAAGCACATATATTCTTCGAGAGAGATGTATTCCTCCAATATACATGGGTTTTTTTTTTATAGATGGATAGCGAGCTCTTATTTAGATGTCACGGCGCGGAGGTCAACGACCGCGTTAATCACCTCGTATACAATAATCTCACACAATGTCGTACTACGATATCAACAATAACCTGCAGGGACTACATAGATACATTTTAAGCACTATTTTATTTCGTATGTTGCAAGTAGCACCGCCTCACCACTTTCCCGGACAAATGTCCTGTTTTCGACACATTTATTGTTTTCCTACAAAACCGATTTCGCTCCAATTGATTAAAACTTGAATATACTGGATTTCTCCGTAATTTAAACAAACGAAAAATAAGAGAAGCCGTACTTCCTAAAACATACACGTTATATGAACAACACACCATAAGTTGCCCCTATCTATGCGCGAATGTCCATATAATGTACTCGCTGGCGACAGGACTAGCGAGACTTAGCATCACCTCCTATGTATAATGTTGAGCCGAGGGGCTCCTCGACAAGGGAACCGTGACTACCATCGTGTGTACGTGACTAACGATAATCTTAGTCGATAAGACGAATGGGTGTTGACGAGAACTTTATTCATCATCACGTTACAGGGAATCCAGTGATTGATGTGTATTGCTTCCACGATCCCGCCACCTCTATCTGAGTTCTACACAGATATAAGGCTATGTAGGAACTACATGCCCTTCGAGTTACATTTATATTTATGGTAAAACATCCCGTGGGTGTGATTAGCTTTGTAATGGATAATTGCGATTAAATATAATGTATTATTGTTCAGGCTAGCATTCTACTGGGCAAAACATGCAGCCATCACTCTCTTATAGATTGTTCCCAAATGACACTCCCTAAAAAGACTCAATATAGTCAATTGGATTGGTTTTCACGCCGATTAGGTTTAGTACACTGATCCATTCAGGATGGTAATGAATCTTAATATATACGATTTTGAGTATATCGAAGGAGTGTCATCAGAGAACAGTTTATCAGAGTTATTTTCAATTCTCATCATCCAAGAGTGCATACTTATGTTTACACACTCTGAACAAATCTAGTCAAATTGACTAGAATACTTGTCAAATGGACCACGAATAGAATTTACTCAAATATTTGATTAGATTCTATGCGACATGCTACCACCACCCATTCACCCCCTCCCCACCGAAGCTCACCACACCAACAACACATTTTACAAATTGTTTTACAAGGAAGTCATTCATCTGATTTTAGAACCTCTGCTAAAGGCACATTCGATAATTACCTGGTTTTCGTTGATTTCGAGTGGTGACGATCATACGAATGTATTCTAATATCAAATTATGGCACATTGTCGGAAATAAACAGGCAAAACACATAGACGAAAGCTGCTCGCATAATTCTCTTGCTAGTAAACAATCAAATTGCAAACAAGTTCAATGGGTTTCTGTGTGAAACGATTTGTCACTTATACTTGGGAATATCCTAATTTGTGGTTTTGAATCGCATCTAATTACCTCTCATTATAGTAACTGATAAGTCATATGACGTAAAGCTCGTGTTTTCGAAAGAGGAATTTTCAGGTAATTCTGTCACAAAAACAACAACCAAGCGAATCCAGCCGATTTGAACTATAAAGTCTTGGGAAACATGAATTCTGCGAGACCTGAAAATCTAGGCTAATGAGACATTTCGGTTTCTGTTTCAGGGAAAATCAGCTTTGGTTACCTTGCGTCTTCTTTTTTGTTGTATTATTTACACGTATCGAAAAGACACATGAGATGGGCACATGCTGATGTTGACAAGCAAATCGCGTGTTACTGAAGACGAACGTGGACACTCTCCTCCGATCTCCATCCTGTCTATGAATGTATTATTTTCTATCCAGGAGGACAATCGAGAGTGAGGACGTCCATAGAACCGTTCAGTATTTCACAAAATATGCCACGTCGAAATTAGCATTGCTTTTCATTAAGTGTTATATTATGCCATGACATTTCTGCACCATTCTTATATCTGTATATTATCTTGAAACAATGACCTCCAATGATCTCGAATGATGCAGAATAACGGTATAGAGGAGCCAAGAGTTCCAACATAAACTGGTATTGTATCAGAAGCAGTGATGGAGCTACAGGAATGGGGAGGGGTGTGCTCCAAGTACACTTACATCAACATAACATAACCTGAATAAACCTAAAAGCCAATTGAAGTGAAAACCCCATTCTCTAAACTCTACTGTATCGTTTTGAAACTTACATAGATTAAATGACCGTATTTCATAACAACAAAGGAAAGTGACATCAAGTTTTGCAAGTCGGGCAGACGTCCCTGGTATTTCACAGGGACTATATGTGTCACGGGTATTCTCTCCAGATATTTTTCCTGCCTAAATAAATGAGCCAACACCCATTCTAAAATTCGTTTGTGCATTTATTACAGTTTACTACCACTCGCTCACTCTCCCCGGCAAGACCCATTC
>JAODTT010778529.1:0-11061 GCA_025400115.1 Pentamera pediparva
ATATTCGCAATCCGTATCACGTCAATGAACTGCAACTTCTCATGCCGACGGTGTTACCACTCGAACAACGAACGAGTGATTATTGTCACTTAGTGTTATCTCCTGTGATCATTGGTCAAAGCTCGCTAAACGGACTTACCCTTACAAGACACACGAGAGAATGTGTGGTAACATGCAACGAAATTCATGAATAAAACATGTGTGAGCCCATGTGGAAATGTTTTTGTTTTTGGAGCGCGTCTCCGTCGTCGTTAGGGTTCATAATGGTTTTCTCAATAGTTTGAACAACATCGATAGCTGTGTGTGGAGGGTAGAAATGTAACCGGAGCACTCTAACCAATTAACATATAATCATACTACGCAAACACAAATACAACTCGCCCTGACCAGTGACGAACTGCACCCGCCCGCCAAGTTACATGATCACATGTACTGTTTAGAACTTATGAACGAAAGTGACGAATGAACGAATGGTCTTACGGACGGGGATACGTGATGACTAATTGAGCTGTTCATCCGCAGCTAGGAATGAACATCTAAAACCACATACCAGGATTGCTGGTTATTCACAGCAGGAGGCCTTCTCTCGGTATATTTTCGCTTATATTATATTGTCAGTGTCGATATACAGTTGATATTTTACCGCATTGCGCTGGAAATGTGAGGTTATGTTTGACCTAGTGTATTACTTTCTCTTGTCAATTCTACAGGTCTTGAAACTGGCGTACTCTGCATGCACGACGTGAACGTTTCTAGTGACCAACCACAAAGTGCATTTTTTCTGGTGTCGGGTACTAGACAGGGAAGCTGACTGTAACGGCAACTAGTTGTTAGTATAACAAACGAGTTTCACTTCACATGTCTGACTTATCAGATAGCGAAAACCAGCTCTGTATAAACTGTGAGACACGCATATGCCAGTAACTCCTCACAGCAGGCATAAGCCAGTGAATGTTGAAACACATCTCCGAGGGAAAATATCGTCTGAAAATGATGCGGCAACGCATATTTCAAACCTATGTCCTATTAAGCACAGGTCTCCCATGTTTCTTTCAGTGCTTATACAAATGTTATCACACGACCCTGTGGATCATTAGAGGAAATCTGTCATCACCTCCAACTTTGACGGCTGACCACTGTATAACCAATTGAGCCGATTTAAAAAATAGAGCTCGGGATTCCCAGCAGGCAGTTCGAGTGTGTAACGTGTATAGCACTGTTCACTGCTGCAGGAGGGTGTACATATATTTAATCGAAACATATGTATCGGAATGTGTCGGAATATACCAAACATTAGGCCAATGTGGTGGGAATGTTAAAAGTAATTCCAAGGTCATGGCAACGGTAATTAAAAGGTAAATCAAACGCTGTATATGAATGAAATTTGGATCATATTAACTTATTAGAAAATGAAAAAATGTCCTAGGAAATAATAAGTCCCCGAAGGTCAAATCATTGAATATTATGGTTTGAAATAAAACCCTGTAAACATAGTTATTGACCGAAATGTTCCAGGTCAAATGAAATAACACGAAAGTTGTTGGTTCTGTATTCAGCTCAGCACTAATTTGGTCAATCATAGGCCTATATCATACGGTAAATGCCAGCAGCTACCAAGACGTTTACTTCTGCGCTTGTTAAGAATGTAACAGAATCTGTGCTAGTAATGTGTTACAGTGTCTTTACTCATATAGCTCACTCCACTGCATTTGCCACAATGCTCTCGGTATCTGGCGATGTTGTTCACCGCTATCATAAGAGGTCAGAAAGAGAAAGACGGTCATTATGCATCTCGTAGGAATTGTACGACGATGATCAATCATGACGAAAACAGTGCAATTACACCATGTTAAACGCTAGTAAGGGAATGTCGGCCCTTCCATTTGTGTAGTAGTTAATAACCAACCTTAGCTAATAGCGTTGACAGAGAACGACCAAATTAATCTCCCGAAATTGCGTGGGATATGGCGTATTTATTGTTGTTTTGAAGCTCCACTGGACTCGTTATTAGCGCCTTGCACTAGTGTCTTGAATTGCGGCGAATCTCTTTTCATCAACATTTGCTCTATTTCCGTGAACAGGTGAAGGCTTAGCTGAGACGATAATCAATCAATTTTGCCATATCCATCCTATATTACATTTTATCGTTCTGACCATTATTGCTGATAGTTATGCCGTTGTTTTATTAACCTAATGATTAACCTAGATCAGCAGGCACAATATTTCACGGAATCCTCAGATTCTATTCCATTCACCATATGAATTAGCGTTGGAACACTGTTGACGTACGAAATGTTCAATTATGGATTTGGTGTAGGAATGGCAACAACCACTACGTTCACGCGCAGGATCCAAATCGACCAACTATCGACATTGCACTGACCTATCACTCAGATAGGCCTAAGTGTTTTGTTGAAAGATTACAACCCCCAATTTTTATCTTCTTTGCAACATGTGCATGGAACACTCCGAATTGAGGCCAGACACTGATATGCTCGAATCCCCCACAACTAAGTTTGACATAGAAGTAAAACCACAATTGCGCGCTAATGGTGCTCGAAAATTTTAGACAATCCATCGAAAATGGTGGTACATGCGTGCCTCGTGCGTGCAAGGTTGGGCGTGAACAGTTATGCAAAAACGTACGGAAATTTTTCAATATTCAATGAGCCAACTCCCAACACAGTCGCCAAGGGCCAGTCAAAGCCAGGTTGACGTATACGTACTCAATTACTGTACTTTTTTTGGAGCGGGTAGTAACAGGTGGGCCATGGCCCCCATGTGCCCCCTCCCTCTGTCTACGCCTATGAGCATGAGCTATGTTTCCTCAATAATTCGCTGGAGTGTATCAGTACAATTTGCCAAATGACATATTCATGTCAAAGTTTGTTTCAAATGCATTGCCCACATAGAACATTACACAAAGCACATGATCAATGTTCTCTGGATCCGATATCATGGTCTTGGTCTAGCTTTTTATTCATATCTGTTAGGACCCCCTATGGTTGACCGTGTGTCGTAATGGAGAAAATGGTCACCGAACGGTTGGTGGTACTTTAATTGCGTTTATTTGTGTGTGGTTTGGGCGGATTCCGTACAAATGCCAGGAAGCCCTTTCTAATAACAATTCCTAACGATTCTTTTGTAACGATTTATTATCTTGCTGCACAATATGAACATGCTCATAAATTTTGAACGCTAATAACGCAGACTTCACGGACCAGATTCTGAATGGGGCGTGAAGATTGCCACTCTAGAATTTACGATGGTGGAGATATTTGAGTGCGGAACATGTCGGTTCAAAT
Organism: Pentamera pediparva; assembly: GCA_025400115.1. NCBI lineage: Eukaryota > Metazoa > Echinodermata > Holothuroidea > Dendrochirotida > Phyllophoridae > Pentamera > Pentamera pediparva. Next base: position 3,306 of record JAODTT010778529.1, read on the forward strand.
CAATCGAAGTTACATCTGAATCAATTATGAAGAGTTGTATTCGTGACGAGGGAATGACGATCATGGTTTGTCGTAGGGATGGATGAACCAACGGAGAGACATCTCGGGTATAACGATCTGCGGTTTAGGTTGTAAAAAACATGAACATAAAAGTTGTCTACGAATAATTGAAACATACCAGTGCGGCTTCATGATTGAATAACCGTGAATCATATGGGCCGAAATAATATTAGACTATCAAGTGCAATAATTACATGGTATATACAACCGTCATTAACGGTGTGCACAGAAGGGTCTTCGAGTGGCATATCATAGATATGTAGTGGCTTTGATGAACTTTATTCGCAGCGAGCCTTTGTTAATCTACTTTTGTGACCTTCTCACTCATCTATACCCATTAGGGAACATGCTGGGACTACACTCTGTGGTATCTACCTACCGCAGTAGTCTATATATGACACTGTCTTAGACAAGTGACTAGGCCTGTGCCAATGCTAAAGCCTACTCCCCTGGTGGAACTCCCTGTTTCCGTATTTTAGGTGCCACGTCGATGATCGACGGACCCAGTGGCCCTCTTCACGTCACCTGACCAAATACTGTGCATGCAGGATTCAATGACTGAATGAGAAGGATCGAACGCAGAAAGGCGTACGAACATAATAGGCCACGACTTTTATGGGTCGTGCCTAAGCCCGGTCGCTTGCTCAGAGGAGGCCAGGTGCTTAGAAACGCCTGCGGACGGATGCGGCTCGCATCTCATGAGTATACGAGACCGGTAAGTAGCTACAGGTGTAGTGTATCGTAGTTTCGGCAACCTGATCCGCTTCCCGCACGATTCGATTTATTTGATATGTCATTCTTCCTTGTGACTAGAATCGACCAATACACTCATGGTTCCTTCCACTCTTTTTGAATTATCGTCTGGAGAAACATACTGGAGGCCAACGGCTTTGAAATGTTACCTTCAATACCGTTCTTCCTGATCGTTATTGATCGATTGTGAAAAACCGAGGAGAAGATTATTACTTGACATTGGTAAGGAATTATTGTAGCAACCAAACCAAACTGGCCTTAGTGTTCATAACGTTTGAGAGTCTATCTACACACGGTATTACTGACATTGTTTGGTGATGCATCCGTGGATCCAGTAAAAAGGTCGTATGTAATATCATGGTTGTCTGAGAATGATGTATCACTATCCGACGGTCACGGATGGTTGAAAGGTTATACCCAATGCCACTTTGGTGTCATGTGACACTTGAGTAATTTGCTGAAGCACATTTATAACATACGACCAGTCAGAACCATGTATTACAAACAAATATTTGACTAGATTCTATCCAATTTCGAATAGCAAATTGTTAGATTCGAGCAGAAAATAGTCATATATGAACAGAATATACTCAAATATTTGATAAGATTCTTTCCGTGGCCCATTTGATTTGTATTCTATTCAATTTTACGAGTTTTTCTAGAGTATAGTGCACTCCCATTACTTTGTAAAAAATATACAAAATATCGAGCATCAGTGCTATTTTCGTGGAATGAAAGTGAAACAAATGATGCTCATTATCGAAATTCGGGACTCATATCTGGGTCAAATGTTAACCCAAATTAGGTTAATTCGACCCAATATCTTTTTGACCCAGAAATTGAGTAGTTTCCCAAAATAAACCCCGCCACTTCACAGTGTACCATTTGGGTGAAGGCAAACAAGTGAAAAATTGTGCCCGAATTTTGGGTTCCCGGATCAAATCCAATTTTCTGTAGTAGTTGTGTTTCCAAAGATTAAATTAAACACAGAACTGCGATGCAATTCGGACAACACCACGAGTCTCGGGCAAAGTGTTACTGCCCTCACTAACATTCCTTACACTATCCCTACATAACACAACAGCCACGATGCCCTGCCAATAATGTGCACAAATACGAAGAGACGAATAACGGATTGAAATACATTTTGAATGTACATTACTGCATCGTATTTAGATATATTCATTCGACGTTAAAGTAGCCTGCTTTCCATTCATAGTCTCTGTAAGAGTAGAGTGGATTCCTGGTTTTGCTTCTAGTACAGTTGTTTCTCTTCATCATGGGAGCAAGGTCACTTGCGTCATATGATGACCTACATAGCTCGCGCAGAATTATAACGATTCTTTCACTGGTCTTGATTTTGTCGTCGTCTTAGCGCGCCAGTGAACTCACTTACATTGAATATTTGACAAGGCGCCATATCCAGCTCTGCCGAAATTGAAAAACAATCGATCAAGAAGGTCAGTGAGTTGGACAGTCGCAAATGAAAGTTCAATCGAGGTGACTGCGTTTTCAATTTGACCCGTGCCGTGCTGTTCAAATTATTACTTCGTTATCTTCTCAATTTCTCCTGGTCCCTTGGTCGTATGAACAAGAGTTCTTTCAGATAATATTTCAGGCGACGATTGCTCCTATCAACATGGAATAACTGAACAGATGGAGGTATCATTTGCCCATGTTTAATTAAGATGCCGGGTCAAACTTGTGCAAACAGCGTGCAAAGTTCTTGTATAAAATGTTACTGCCTGCCTTTTCGTTCTTCTAAACTCGCTTGGTATTGTCGCTTTACTAATTCATGCGAATTTATCTCTTAATATCCAGTCCAGAGTTGTGTCAAGAATTAGATCGTTACAAGATCTCCTCTATAGTCGTATTCGAGCATCTACGACTAACCGAGTAAATATGTAGCGTGATCACACTACATTTGTCACTCACGAGGGTGGGGTGTTTGTCGGAACATGTATTATTTCGATTCTATGCATTCCTCATAGGACCTGGCTAGTGGAATATTCAACGCGCCCTCACTGCCTCGTATCAACTAACAGACTAGACCGTAGTCACTGACGGACACACAAACACGCGTGCACACCACAAACACACACACGGACATCGTATACCGTTGTACACTGTACCTCCGTATTGGACCCCATAATGGTGGTGTCTCACCAAGAATGGGGCGGCCCTAAGGAAATGCTTCTCAAATCACATAACTGTCAGCATGATCACCCGCCATCACCGTTGCTATGGCGACCTGCAATAAGAGCAAAATCGAGCAGCAGAACATTCACAAACCTGAGAAAAGGGATTAGATGAACGATATAAAATCCTCCACCATTTGCACTGGTCCTCATTCCGTGCATTCGACAGATCGACTTCACCCGCCGAAAGGGGGTTCCGCGTATAGTATCACTACATTATTGATCCGTCAGAGGCTTTCGCAGTTACGTGAGTAATAACCACCTTGTAGAACCAGTCAATGTAGCCAGTAGTACCAAATTTCTTCCATTTGTAACACCACTAACTGCTCTGAACCTTTTGAGACGGTACATACAGCAAATACGAAGGTAATGTAACTCTTGGAACTTGCGAATGACTTTAATATTTATCCGGATAATGCAGACCTCGGTTATGTCACCTAAAATGTTAATAGGGAGCTTTAGATTTTAGGACGGGGACTTCTACTATACGGGGAGTGATCCGCGTTTTGGGAAACGTAGCCGTCCTGCTTTACCTGCGCTTTAGATTTCTACGGCGGGGCTGACGGGCAACTTCGCCAGTCACGTGATTTCGAGTTGTGTTGTGGAAGCGCGAGCCAGTGCACAAACCTTCACGTATATGGGAGGCCGTACTGGACAAATATTTTCTGTCCGCATACATTCGAATATATGTCCGCATTATTTCGATTATATGTCCGCATTAATTCGTAGCCGATCAGAAGGCAGGAAAATATGCGAACATTAATTCGAATATATGCGGACATGAAATCGAATATATGCGGACATTATTTCGATCATATGCGGACATGAAATCGAATATATGCGGACGTTAATTCGAATTTATGCGGGCATGAAATCGAATATATGCGGACATTAATTCGGGAATATGCGGACATAAAATCAGCCAATCAGAGCAAAGAGATATATGCGAGCCTATATTTGATTTTATATATATTCGAATATATTCCCGCATATATTCCGTTGCACTGATTGGCTGAAATATTGTCCGCATACTTTCGATTTTAGGTCCGCATATATTCGAATCAATGTCCGCATAAATTCGATTTCATGTCAAACAAACCTCCACAAAACAAACCTCCACACTGACTGAGTGAAGGTAAGCACAGCGGCTGATCACACAGTCCTGTTCAAGGATTAGCCTAGGCCCTATTTCTAGTCACAATGAAAGCACAGCTGCAGTAAAAAAAAGAAGCTCACTTAGGCCTAGATACGTCCGACTCTGACAGGCCAGTATCGATACACAAAACTAGCCTTAGATTTCATCAGTGCTAGCCTAGCGCCCTAGCCCAAATGGCTACAACTACTTTATAGTACGACACACAGAGCAGCTATATAGCCTAGGCCTAGGCTAGTCATCGACTATTCCGTTGTGTTACAGTAAGTTTCACAAAACTCCACACTAACGTCATTGCCCGACTCTATACCAGCCTGTTCAAATGTCCAGGACGCTAGCGTCCTGGGGCTCTCACAAGCGCAAATCGAGGAATATCCACATGAAACTTTGTGATCCAACTTTTATTAATGTGAAATATAATCTCAATCTGCTTTGGAGTATTTTCTCTGTCAAAAAGGTTAAAGAATCAAAACATTGTTTTTGCGTGTGCAGTTGCACTGCACAAACGTACGCGCATGCGGTATGTTCTGTGTACAACTTTTTAGATGGACAGGGCAAGGACTGAAGTCAGGCGACTGGAACACAGTCCTGTTTGATCGAAATACTAATGACACCTTAACACTACTAGGCAAATTGAAAAAACAGTTTCTGATTGGTTATCAACTTTTTTGTTGGGGGGAGGGGGATAGATACTTGCTGATCAGACCTATTCAAGGTCAGGGAGGGGTGCAGACCTGGATTGCACTTATTGTCAATTAATACAAATCTTCATCAGGGACACGGAGGGAATGAGGCAATGGCGGTAACTTTCAAATCGCTCACCCGTCTCTTATGCTAAGGGCCCCAGCGAGAAGGCAACAGGTTAGGTACCATTTAGCATAATAGCATTAATAATTGGTTATGAGATTTGAGCGGGAAACACACCCATGGTCACAAACAATAGAGATAGGATGCCGCCCATATCACCACCCTAAAACATATAACGAATCAGTTCAGCCATGAAAGTCCACCCAATTGCGAATTTGTGTTTGGAGCTATGGATCTCTGAAATCAATCTGGTGCCCGAGAGCTGTCCAACAATGTTCGTGGGTGCTGCTAGCTAAAGCGTACACCAGACAATAAGCTAGTTCGTACGCGCATGCATCATTGCCCTCCAACACGCATGTGTGATAAATCCTGCACTGAGAGTTCAACGCTACACAGTATTTCAATGGAGTGACAGCCCGGACTGTCAAAAACTTTGCCCTATTAATCCTTCGTTTGACAACTAAATCATCTCGAATTGGGCGTTCGGAGACGAATGAGATGTCAAGAAATTCACTGGCAGGTCTTCCCACCCACAAATAGAAACCAAATTCTTGGTTCACCCATCATAGAATACAATCGTCCACTTTATCGTTATTGACATGCGTAGCACAGATGGCATCGAGGGGATGTCGTAGGCATGTCAACTTTTTACAACTTATTTGGAGCATCTGATGGTTTGCAGAGGGCAAAGTAATTAGTGAAATACTTCTTCGAGTCCAGCTGATTTTGACGAAGTTATCACACCATGGACACCATGGAGCTCATTAGAAAGTTATGCTCAGAACCCTTGAGTAAGGTATCATCAATCTGTCATTCCTGATTTCCTGCACAATATAATGGAGAAAAGACACAGGTGCTATGCATCCACATCATACCATATGACTGATTGTCTGTCAGAGGGAGACCTAAAATGACGGTCCCAGGACCCCAAGTTGGGACTGGTTACAACCCTGCCTCGAAAAGAGAAGGCAAGTTATCATCGCCGGTTCTTTTCCATGCTCACACAGCTAGGGGTTCTTTGAACCTGTGGCAATCAAATGACATTTTACAAATGCATTGACGAGTGAAACAAACTTCTAGGTCCAGTGTATTCAGGAGGGATACCCTGTGGAATATGACCGAGGATGGATGATGACATGCCAATCTTACAAAACAAATATTTTGAGAAAATGATAAAAATGATATGTAAACATGAAATCATATGAAAATTTACAAAATATGATAGATCGTGTATATAATTATATTTTTCTACACAAAATTTGTTCAACCCCTGAACTAAAAAACACACTTGCCTAGAAAAAGCTTGGGCCAGCAGAATAATGGAAGTCCATTCAGAAAAACAAGAGTGCCAATGGCCACAGAAGCTCACCTGTATTTGCAGCAGTTCAGTGTGAAATATTTGTGTAAATTTGCAAGTGAACACCCAATATGCCCAATTGATCGAATGTTGATACTGACCCATTGTACGATCTATTCTGTGGGAATAGAAGCCTAATGGCTGAAATTGACCCATAGATGACCTTTGACCTCAAATTCATGAACACCCCGGGTCAATGATAATTCTGGAAAACGTTCATTATCATCCGATTCATCCTGCAGGGATAGAAACCGCTTGATTGTTCGAACGAAATGGCCAAAATTGACTCGCACTGTAGATGACCTGTGACCTCCCTAACACCATTGGTCAACGATAATACTGACCAACTTCATGATCATTGAACTCACTCCGGTGGGAGAAAAAGCATTTTTCTCATATGTTTCTCAAAATGACCATTTTTACCTCAAATCCCTGAACACACAGTATGTAGCATTGGTACCTGGTAATAATGAACAAATTTCATGATCATCTGATTTAAACTCTAGGAGGAGAAACATTTGACATATTTTCACAAAATGGCCCTTTAATTTTCTGACACCCTAGATTACCCTTCACTGTCAACAATTTCGTCAACAAGTAAATGGATAGACTTGCATGATCATAATAGCTCACCCAGCGATAAGGCTGGGGCGAGCTAAAAACGTAATTTGCAAAAACACATTCCAATAAATTTGTCCAGTCATTTCGCTTTGAACAAGTTGGAAAAACAGGAACGTTATATAATTTTATGATAATTTGTTTTCATATAAGCTAACACTAAGCACCCCAATGAGTCAATTCCACATGTTGCCTATAAACAACCAACCCTTCAGACCAATGCCCCAGCCATAAATTTTTCCCTGCTTTTTACAATCCTAAATGGAACAAATCATCCTGTACTCATTATAATAAGGGTCTTCCCCTGACCCAAACTCCCTCTTTGGGAGATAGTCAGGCTATGCTAATAATGGCCACAATTCAAGACTTAAAGAGGACATCTCATATCCATCTCATACCCAGTTCCTCAGTGAGGAAATTTCCATTATCCACAATATGAAGGATATATGAAGGATATATTGTCTGTTTATTCATCAAAAAATAAACACTGCTATAATATGTACAAACCAAACCACAATAAGATACTTGACATCCTTTTCAAGATGGGAGGAGGGGATTGGTGGGCAGTCAGTGAAGCACCTTCCATTCAAAAGGTCATGGTTGACTTCGATGATGGGGAATGATATACTTTGCTAGATCGGGAGTTCGGGTCTTCACGATAGTCATGACTTTCCCATGACTTCTGACATTTTAGTTAATTCCAAAGTTTTCCAGTCCTGCAAAGTGGAAATAAAATGCCATGACTTTTCCAGGCTATGATTAAAATTCATAGATTTTTCAAATAATTCCATGACTTTTCTGGGTTACAAG
>JAODTT010778640.1:0-11059 GCA_025400115.1 Pentamera pediparva
CCCCCCCCCCCCCCCCCCCCCCCCCCCCCCCCCCCCCCCCCCCCCCCCACGGTCCCCATGAATGTCAGAAACCTGACAACGACGCCCACGGCAGGCAAATCGGCCAATACTACCGGTCCAATTTTGTAGGCCTACTCGATACCCATTTATTCTAACCTGATATCCCTTCATTGGTGTTTTGTGTCACCACTGACTGGAATAGGTCTGAAATCCGAATTTTCTGCGAACCTTTTAACAGTCGTGAAGGCCAATGGTAATGTTGTGGTTTGGATGATAGTAACGGGGCGTACGGGGGCACGATCCGCCACCGCCCCTCCGCCAGCCCTTTCCGGACACGAGGGCCTTCTCGTCTAATGGTCCGTATTAAAGATATTGCGGGAATCAGAATGAAAGACTTCTTCTCCCCCAATTTTTTTTAAATGTGAATAAATTGCAGAATTTTCATTGAGCGCATACATTTTCAACAGAAAACTCGAAAAAGTGCATTTTTTTGGCGAGATCCGCAATGACAAGATACTGCACAACGCCGGGACGGGAACACTACTGTTTTATATAACCCTTCACGACGATGTGAGATTATTTTAGCCGCCCTCCCATCATATGTACGACCCTGACTGACACCGTCCTTAATTGGCTGTGCAGTGTACATAGATGATTTTTTGTGCAAATGTATGGATAGGTTGGAAGTGAAGTTAACCAGGAATTTTGTATTGCCTATGCTATGCCGTGACGTATAATCGCCTACAAAAGCATTGTTAACGGGAGATGCGATGAGGTCTAACCAAAAAGTTTCAACCGAAAAATAGGATTAGTAATGACCCTGACTTCGTCTTTTATTGCCTGCCGATAGATGAAACTAGGTGCAGAATATGGGTCTAGGTTTAAAGTAAGATTTCCGCGATATATATGATTGTTCATATTCTGAAAAAATACATGAGCCGAGGCGTAGAATGGCCTTCAAAACATCGTTCATGGGAGACGCAATGAGGTCGAACGTAATGTGTGACGGTTTTCATGCAGTTTCGGAACAAATGTATGAAAACACTCATAGGAAATACTTAACGCCTGAAAGAGTAATCGGGTTGGTCATGTGTGTGCCAAGGACGTGCTATTTCCGGTGATCTGGGGGTATTCAAAACCCAAATTTTTCTTCTACGCTACGCGCCAACCGATGATGGCGATCCGCTTAGATAGTTCACACGAGATGCAAAGAGGTCGACCCTAACGTAAGACGGTCGACATGCAATTAAAAATAAATGATGTATGTTAAGACTAATGGGAAATACTTAATCCTAAGTAAAAATTGGGAATTAATTTGCTCATTTTCCGCACAGGAAATGCTATTTCCGGTAATCTGAGGGTTTACAAAACCCACATTTTCTTGGACGCTGCGCGCCAACCTGTGGTGGCGCTCTGCTCAGATATATCCAAGCCCCGGACATGCTGCACAACGCGCGCATCCTGGTTGTGTCGCAATTTGGAACAACACTGTGAACCCAAAAGCTTACGGAGGAGTTGTGAAGTCATGAGGGGCTATTCGATCGTGTGAAGATCCAGCACAATCGGAAATCGTCATACACACGCAGCCATCTAGCACCGCAGGTCACACAATCTACGATTCATTCGATTGACAATACTCACGAATTCGAGCGCCTCTCCTTTAAGATTCGCGATGTGCAGGTGATGATTTCTGCACTAAACGTATGCTCTTCCGTATTTTATGGAGTCAGAGCAACACTGAACTGCTGCAGTCACTCAACCAGCTACGCAATTACACTAGCGCTTATGCGTCTACTATGACGCAACATATGGGTATGCGCCACACAAAAACCATGGTTCATAGCTCGCCCGTTTCTATGGTGACGTTACACATGCTGAAGGTGTATCCCGTGTGTGACACCCATCGGCGAAGCACCGCACTTTCGTTCAGCGGTTTCACTAACTGCTCTTCTAATTTTGCTATAAATCATGGGGTGATGTCCTCTCCAGTTAATATAATAGCTCCATGGATATATCACACGAGATGCGATGAGTTTGAACCTAAGGTAAAACGGTTGACATGCAATTAAAAATAAATTATGAATGTGAAAACTAATGGGAAATACTCAATTCTAAGTAAAATCGGGAATTAATTCGGTCATTTTTGTACCCAGGAAATGCTCTTTCCAGTGATCTGGGGGGTTTCAAATTTCAAAACCCAACATTTTTGGCTACGCTACGCGCCAACCCATGGTGGCGCTCCGCTTAGACAGTCTTCCGCGCCCCCCGGGTTGAAAAATCCTGAATACGCGCCTGCTATGTGTGTGTGTGTGTGTATGTGACACCTTCTTGTGAACACTTTTTTAACTCGTCGAAGGTCATTCAAAGTCAATAGAGGTCTAAGTCTGAAAACCTTGTAAACACTAAATTACTATTGAACGCATTGGTGTATATACATAGATTAGCCGCATAGTGTACATGATCTCAATTAATTGTTGGTCAACAAAGGCCAAAGTCTGAAAACCTTGTAAACAGCATAACTATTGAATGCAGAGGTGCACAGGCTTCATACGTGGTTCGTAGGTTATACATATAGAGTACATAATCCAGGATAATTTGGTATAAGGTCAAAGGTCATATCAGGTCAACAGTGGCCAAAGTATAATAATCTTGCGAACAGAATGACCAATAACCAGTGAGCCAGTGTCCCAAGACTAAGGTGTTTTTTCTGGATCCAAAAAACATCATTACCAATCTGTACGAAGCTCCCAATTATAAGCAAAAAACATCGAAATTAAAACTTCGACCTCTGATAACTTCGCACAAGAATGTCACACGGGGTCAACCCATAGATATTCTGATCAGAAAATACCATGAGATCCAAAAATGGCCATGAAAACTTCATTCGTCGAAAAAATGACAGAGGCCAATCTGAGGTCAAAGGTCACACAGATGCAGGTCAACTAAAGACACACAACGGCGTTCTTCTCAACTTTTTCAGACATTTCGTTCTCACGTTATTGCCAAAAAAACTAGCGTTCACAGTTGTTGACCCCAAAGTGATCTTCAGTGGCCTCGGATCGCATTGATGTTTTGTTTTGAAATGTCCCCATGCCCAACTCACAACTACTCCCAAAAGTTGTGTGACCCTGCCTTCATGAGTTATTGTTGTTTTCAACATTTTGGATTTTGGCCTCTAACTGGCCTTTGGTGACCTTGACAGGCACCTCAAAATAGGCCACATATACTCAACATGTCAAAGCTATGTGCCGAATATGAAGTTGTCACATATCACGATTTACGAGTTTACCCCGTTACAAGAAAGTGAACAGACTAACACACACACACACGCATATACGAAGACGACTCTAATGATCCGTTTTGCAAGGAATCAGAAAAGAGATGTAGAAAAATATACACATCACCGGAGTAATTATAGTTCTACATCGCAAGGAGTAGACAGATGAAATAGTTGTTAAATGATCTACACATCACCGGAGTAATTCTAATTCTACGCCGCAAGTAGTAGAAAGATGTGTTATTTGTTCCAAAATCGTCATTGCCGAGCAGCCGATCAGATATGACTCTGAGCATGTATATCAGTGGTGATGAAGTAGGTGAGAGTCGATTAACGAAGTAATTAGGTGGGGGTATTGTATTTTTGCTAGGAATAATTATGTAAACCCCCAAATAATGATGATTGGTAATTGGTTTCCGCTAGTATAACTAATATATACACCCGCTAGTATAACTATATATACAAATAGCAGTCGGTTCACTCTATCATTTACTTTTGCAGACAGATATGAAACGTCTGAATGGTTTGTTGTATCTATGATCTCCAGTATGGTTTTTCTCTTCACCACATTATTTATATGTGGTGGGCCTGACTCGAGTCTACATACGGGGTTCAACATTACACGTTGATGTCACATTTCCAGTGTGTTTTTTCTCTTCACCACACTATTTATGTGTGGTGGGCCTGACTCGAGTCTACAGGGTTGAACATTACACGTTGATGTCACATTTCCAGTATGCTTTTTCTCTTCACCACACTATTTATGTGTGGTGGGCCTGACTCGAGTCTACGGGGTTGAACATTACACGTTGATGTCACATTTCCAGTGTGGTTTTTCTCTTCACCACACTATTTATGTGTGGTGGGCCTAACTCGAGTCTACGGGGTTCAACATCACACGTTGATGTCACATTTCCAGTATATGTTTTTTCTCTTCACCACACTATTTATGTGCGGTGGGCCTGACTCGAGTCTACGGGGTTCAACATTACACATTGATGTGACATTTCCAGTATGGGTTTTCTCTTCACCACCCTATCTATGTGTGGTGGGCCTGACTAGAGTCTACGGGGTTCAACATCACACGTTGATGTCACATTTCCTCCTCCTCCGTTACACGACAGGGGTCACACCTTCCGCATTAGTGCACTAGTTACACCGGTGATGTGTAGAATGGTACATAACTGTAGCGGCCTTTTGGGGTCAATTTTGGCCATTTTGTTCAAACGGTCAAGCGGCTCCTACTCCTACATAATGATCACGAAAGTTAATCAACGCTATTATTGACCAATGGTATATGGAGTGTTCAGTAGTTGAGGTCAGAGGTCATCTAGGGGTCAATTTTGGCAATTTTGTTCGAACAGTCAAGCGGCTCCTCCTCACAGAATAGATTGGATGGAAAAATAAGATGGTCAGCAAGTCAAAAGTCATCTAGGAGTCAATTTGGGCCATTTTGTTCGAACGCCTTGCGGCTTGTTCTCCACAAGATATATCGGATAATGATCATACAATTGGTCAGTATTAACATTTGACCAAGTGTACATACATGGGTGAAGCGAGGTCGGATGGGGGCTATGTTATTGGGATAATCCACATTCCCACAACGAAATCTACGAGGTCAGGAGATCCGAGATATATGCATGAACGGCGCTTTTATGAGATTAGGAGTAGGCTACCGGTATTACTGGATTGAGTGTGGCACAACTATTCAATTTCTAAATGTGGACTATTTTACTACTGTGCGATTATTGTAGGTAGCAATGCCTACTGGGACATTCTTCGACCTGTAGTATACAGTAATGTATATATGTAAGCAGTGTGGAGTAATGAACTGTTAACGCATGCATTGGCCTATTGATCCATTTGGAAATGCTGCATACTCTTCGAATAGAAACATTTCTCTCTCATTCATAATTGTTGTTGATACGAAGCATAGGAAATAATATTGTTAAAAACAAGCATCGTTTTAAACACTAATTGATAATCTATTATAAACTGGTGTTCCTCACTTGGAAGAATATCGAAAGCCCTTCATATTGTATGGTAAACAAGCATATTCATTCATCACACTTGTATTGTATTCCTAACCATATCAGCAAAGTACTGTTCATCACCAAGCAAAGAGTTTCCCAACTTCCAGTAACTCATCCCTAACGTGATATTACACGAATTAAACTCAGTGCTGTTCAACGATTGATTTGGCCTATATCCGTACACGAAACATACTACTACGATATTCATTATTACGGAGGCCACCAGCAAAAATCTAACTGGCCTTGTTTGAAAGGTTCTTTTGACGCCAAGTGAAGTTATCATAATTTGTGATAGACTCTCCGAACATCTCATAAATAATAAGTATCCATTATACCAATCAGCACTTGCTTCGATAAAGGAGTATTGATATGCTGATATTTGAATTCGATCATTTTTTAGAATTCCATTGAAAACCATCGCAACACTTCTTGAATTATTTGTTCCAAGAGCTACATAACATCCACACCCCATTCACTTCGAAGGAGATCGATAAAACTAGCGTCCCAGTCAGTATCTAGCCAACTGAACAGTAAATATGATGATTTTCATTTTCAAGAAAATCCACAGCATCAGCGCCTCTGTTTCTCCCACAAATGTATTGTAATAATAAAATATTGTGAGTCACTTTTTGAGTAGCAAACGGAACACAAACAAAAAATAAAGTCAAATTGACACAGACAGAACGTAGACATGAAGAGAAACAACAAATGATGCCCAACACCAAAATCTTGATCTTATCGTAACTGTACATAAACCTTTCCACAATTTGCCGATATCGCAGCTTCATATCAATGCATTGTGGGATCAAAATAACATTGTAGGGGGTTCATGCTTGGTAGGTAGGTTGGTCATATGGGGTAGATGATATCTCCTACTTTCAGGCTTGGTCAAAGGTCAACTGAGGTAAAGTCTATAAACGTAAATGTTGTAAACCTGTTAGCTCTGCACCCCAAAGGTGTGGAGGCTTCATGTACTCATTGGGTTGGTTGGCCATGGAAAGTAGATTAGTCCTAACATTGGCGGATCAGGTAAAAGGTCAACTAAGGTCAACAGAGGTGAACGTTTAAAAACCTGGTAACCCAGGTAACAGTTGAATGCACAGATGAAGAGGGGCAATACTTGTTAAGTAGGCAAAGGTCCATAGAGTTGGAGTTTGGCAGGAGGATCGTCCATTGGAAGAGAAAGAAACCTATTGTCATTGGTACAGTTGTAGGGTCATTTGACCACTGACTTCTTCTTTGAGGCGTTTTTTTCAGCGTTTCGGTGGTCGTCCTCTGCTGTTTTCCCCTGTACCTTTCCGTCAAACAACAGTTTTGGGCATCTTTGTGGTGGCATCCTTTGGACGTGTCAAAAGTAACGCATTCTGCGATTCGCAGTTCTGTCAATGACAGTGAGCTTGAGGCCGAGTGATTGTCTGATCGTGTTGTTACGACGGGTCACTTCCAGTATTTTCCTTAGGCATATTATTTCAAATACCACTAGGCGATTTTTATTGTCCAGTTCTCAGCACCATACATCAGAATAGAGAGTATGATGGACTCTATACAATTCCATTTTAGTAGAGAGATTAATGTCCTTAGCATTCCATATGCTCTGGAGGGGTTGAACAGCACCCGTTGCTTTTACTATTCTGTGCTCGGTATCTTCCGTACAGGTGCCCATGCTTGAAATCGTTACATCGATTGATTGAGTAAGATTCCATTGTTGTGTATGGCAAGGTTGATGTCTTCAGACATGTTGATAACTTGGACCTCTGTTTAGGCAATGCTAATATTGAGGCCTATGTCAGAGCTCTTTTTAGCAACATTGTCCACCAGGGTCTGGAGGCCGTTAGGTGTTTCGGAGATCATGGCGATGTCGTCAATAAATTGGAGGTTTGTGATGTACTCCCTCTGGATTTTAACACCATTCGTAGTGTCGTTGATGGCTTATAACATTACTAGTTCAAGCATCAAGTTGGAAAGCTGGGGAGAAATAACACAACCTTGTTGTACTCGAACTGAGGTGCTGAACCACTCCGTAAGATCTCCATGCACTCTCATTGCACTCTTCGAAATAGTGTAAAGAGCTTGTGGTAGTCTGATATTTTTCCCGGAGAAGCCATAGAAGCCAAGAGCCTTCCATAAACCCACAGAGTCAAAGGCCTTTTCAAAATCGATGAGCAGCAATACGGCCGTCTGCCTTTTTCGATGTACTGTTCCGTCAGTTCAGTTACTTGTTATATCAAGGGAGTCAGACCCAGTGGCGTATCTGGCGGGGGGGCAGGGGGGGGGGGGCACTCTGCCCCCCTGGCCGGGTCCACCGGGAAAACTGAGCGAAAAAATCGGGAAAATAAAATGCGCCAAAATCGGTGGAATGGAGGGGTGGGGATTTGAGAAGAGGGAAAGAGAGGAGGGAAGAGAAGGGAAAGGAGAGAGGATGGATGTTGAAGAAGATCAAAAATATTATACGAGGAGGGTGACCGGGTCAGGACTCAGGGTCACTGCGAAAGCTACACTGTCGGGACTCATGCACTGATGACTGTTTACGTTTGCAATTCAGGCACGCGGGCCTTAGAGTCTCAGCGGGACAGTGAAAGAAAGGGACAGATGTGATTTATCAATGAGAAGTGAGGTTTTGGGAACCTGGGGGCACATCTCCGTAGTCCGTATGCCGTAATACGTGATCGGGAATTGAATATCTTTCCCGATGTTATTAGTCTTTCAATTTCAGGAACGGCAAGCCAGCAACACCAACGTATTAATATGGCAAGGCAGTGTTGCTACGTGCTGTCACGGCACTTCTTTCTGAGCGGGTTGATGCAAATCTTGCGGGAAAAATTCATTGGTCTATAAGTAACTGCCAGTGCCTACATGCACTGCCACCCTACTCCTCGAGATTACTAATAAACTTGGGATTCCAGGCGGTGTCAGTTCGTGATATTTCTAGCTGTCATCTCGGGATTTTCTGATTCCCAACATCTGGCCGAGTGACCTCATAACAGGAAGAAATATTTATAAGGAAACCAAATGACGTTTTTGTCACCAGAATTGCACATCTTGATGGTTGCTATCTAGCCTCGCAAATGCTATTTTCGGCGATATGGGGAGTAATAAAATCTCAAATTTTCTATGGAAGCTATACGCACCGTGGACCATGGTCGCGCTCCGCTTAAATACAGTTGCTTCTCCGAGCAAACAGAGCGTAAAACCATTCAGCATATATATAAAGCTGATTGCCCGACCTTGCAAAGTTTATCCAAAGTTCCAATTCACCGAGTGGTTCATCGATCCATTGACAGATAGGCTTATACAGCTTGGATCTGTACTAAAATAAACAGGAAGGCAGAGGTTAATGACCTATTATGGCAGGTAGGGATAACTTTGGGCTGTTTCTGTCCTATAGTAAAGGGCTTCGTTGTGAATCGAGTCACCATAAGCTAGCAGCGTGGTCCCACATGGCAAGGGGAGGGGGTTGAGTTGGTTTCAGCCTCCAAACATTGTTCCCCCCACTTGCTCCATGGAAATGCGTATAAATGCATACTGCTCCAGAGTGTGAATCATAATTTAACACTGTTGAGTTTCGCAGCCTAGTAAATGCCTTTTTCTGATGATCTGAGTTTCGAACTTTAGTTCCAGAATCTACCTCTACACATCACGCAAGCCGATACGCTCAGATGGTCACGTATCAATTAGCCCCCGTGGGATATTGCCTGCAATTCACAGTTCACCTAAGGCAAGTCGGGCAGTACAAAATACATTGGGTCAAGTCAGTTATTATCAAAGGTTTCAAGCGAGCTGTGTAGCTGAGCACACTGACCAACCTTGACAACAATGATGTGGCTTCATCATACTGATAACGAGGTAGTGACACTGTGTATTTATTGATATGAGGTGGAATATTGCCCTGTTCGCTGGTGCTGGACTTGTGTGCCAGTTCTAACCAAACCTTCAGACAGTCTCTGACAAAATTATTTGAACGTCACTGTGACAGCAGTGCCATGATTTTCCGATCGCCATCGGAATACCTCTCCTAACGCCAATTTTGTTTCCGTTGCGCATCACAGGCAACATTGACAGTGGAGCGAGGTTTCGCTGTATTTACTTTAGTTGATGGTAGCCTGGACCTAGATTGTAAAGAAATGCAAATTTATTGACCGCATGGCTATATTCAAGAGAGTACTGAACACAGTGAGGGACAGTTCGTAATGCAGAAAGAAGTAAGTGGTTCCCGGGTCCATCTCCTATCCATATATTGAACTAAATTTATTCGGATGATTGTAATTGGTCACATGCCATCTACTGACTCACCTCACCTCACCTACCCCGTGACTGCTGCTGCGGTCGTTGGGGCGTCATCGATGATAAAGCCACTACACTCCTCCATACGGACCTCTCCTCCACCCTTCTCTGGGATTCTGCAAAGGTCAAGCCAGTCCATTCCTTTATGTTGTCTTCCCATCTCTTTCGCTGTCTTCCCCGTCTGCGAGAACCCTTCACAGTTCCTTGGAGTATAGTCTTTGAAAGGCCTGTTGACCTGGATACATGGCCATACCATTTCAGCTTCCGTTTCTTGACAATGGTGAGAAGGTCATCATGGTGTCCAATTGCATGTTGGATCCTCTTGCGGACCTCTTCGTTTGACACATGCTCCATGTATGTGATGCCTAATATTTTTCTGAAGCATCTCTGCTACTGAACAACATTTTTGAAAATATTTAAAATTAAAACTAATGAATACTACTGCAGTGGCAAGATGAATCTAGCAAGTAACCATGTGACAGCAACCCTGGATCTAATAGAATGGAGCGTGATTAAAACACCTACGGCATTAAAATGGCAGCTAAAATTTACCTGAAAAGGTTTGTACACTGCAACAAAATGGAATCAGAGAATTGAGCAGAGTCTGTCTCGCAATGGAATCATGATTGAATACTTTCCACATTATCAAGTGCGATATGCATCCAACCGATCAGACTAGTATTTGAAGTAAAGTGGTCAGCGACTTAGATGAACTAATGGTGGGTGACCATTGGAAAGTACATAATTGGGAGAGCATGTATAATCACTCTGTTGTATTGATGGTCAGTATAGTCCCAATTAAACTTCACCTTACAGATAGGTGTCATCGAAGATTCTATTTTCCCATCATGCAACAGCTTGGATTCCCAAAAATTCTGAGCAATCAGACTCCCCTTGACAAGAGTGCAGTTTATCCCAGAAATGCAGAGAGCAATTGTTGACATTTCAGGAGACTCTTTCTGGTCAGAGCAAAATACAAATTCATGCATTACTGAGAGCTAGTGCTGATCTATGTTGCACACTCCCATGTTCTATGAAGGCAAGCTCCGCTAAAAATGATGTAGTCAATACCACCCATTACCCTATATGATCTGACATTTTAGTATAAGCCTCATCCTAAAGCCATATATATGGCCATTTACCTCCCATTTTATAGTACTTTAAGGAAATCCATATTCCAGTGATACTTGTTTGAAAATAGAGAGACACCTTTGCTTCTGCGCAATGTGATGTTGCTATGTCTGAGAACTCCATGAATCTGTGTACTACAAAGTTTATGCAAAATGCATTATATCAGAAACCCTGTAAGAAAGATTATAACAGAGATATAAATAAGAGCTAGAATTGTGAATGAGATATGAAGGAAAAAAATCATTCGTGAATGCTACCCTCTGTTTTTCTCCTATCGAGGGTCATTATTGAACATGACCATGAGCCCTAAAGCCTGATTCCCACAAATTGACTTCCG
>JAODTT010778751.1:0-11055 GCA_025400115.1 Pentamera pediparva
TGTATAGCATCACTCTCCGATTTTTGCTCACTGCGAAGCAGTGAGCAAAAATGTTTTTAATTCTGGTTGGTCCCACCAGTAATTCAAATTGTTCACATTGACGAGTCTCGGAAAATACTAGAAATTGCACCGTTAAATTGTGTGAATCCTGATATCTGCACGAATATTTCCACCCAACACAAATTAACGTGAACATATTAGTTTTTCGGAATATTACACTTTGAATACATCAACCTCACACTCCAGTTGATTGTTACGACGGCCCAGCCATGAGTCGAGTTAAACATTGCACTGACTATAGAACAGACGGTGAGTTATGAGAACACATGACTTGCTGACAGAAAGGTATTTCAAAATAAACAACCCACATCGCGCAGAGTTGAATTCCTTTCCTATGCACGTAAACACACAAACTGGGTGGTCGTGTGTGATATTATCAATTGGAGATTGGTTATTTACTCATGCCAAGGTGAATACCCATGAACTATTGTCATTGTAATTATAATTACATATTACTAACTGGGGAGGTGGTGTATACAATTAGTCTAACACCACATGTGTCCGGTTTAGGAGTGTAAACCGCAGCCCGCGGCTACCTCAGCAACTGCATATATGGTGATTGGTACTTTGGTATCAGATTGTTATTAAAATAAAGTGTGCTCGCTGTACATTAATATTTGTACTTGAATAACACACATATATTTCAGTCACATGACCCATTCCCTGTGTGGCATGGAGAGTATGATGGGCTTGTTTTACTGTTTAATTTGTTGAGCACTAGATTACGTCATATGCTACTATTCCATATTGTGTTGTATTCAGTATAATCGGAGAGTCATTCAGCAGACATTGATTTTTTTCTTAAACATATTGCCACAATATGCACCGTATAAACATTTCCGCCCACCTTATATAAATAATAATATGCAGCATGTTAGTGCCTTTCAAAATATAATCATGTTAGCAAGAGTTTAGTGAATTCAAAATCAAAAACAAAACCCCGCACCATCAGAATTTGAGTTGGATCACAAAATGAAAGAAAGTGCAATACGAAACCCGAGCAGGCGAACGTGACTAATTCGCCAGCGGACGCCCAGACCCCTTGAACAGAACGCTGTCAGTCACGATGTGATCTTCTGCCGATATCTCGCATTCGTCGTTGTCCTATTCACTCCCTGATGGTCTTGATAGTGACCGAAGTTTAAACTTCAGAAAGCAACCAAGGGCAACGGGCCAACGGCTATCACGTTTTTGGTTTCAGATTCCGAACTATATTCGCATCCGAACATTGCCACTCAGTACCGCCGATCCAAGCCTCCTATCCCTAAAACAGCCGTATTGCTGTGTTGCAATATGGCTGTCCAGGTTTTTCCAGGGGATGTTAACCAAGTCCAACCAATACAGCGTTTGTGTTGTCGACGAAGACGCCCATATAACAGGTATAAGCTATACAGGTAGGGGTTGTTATTTAGGAACTGGCCTGCGTTGTTTGTTAGAACGATAGAAGACAAGTCATCCATGATTCATAATCGTGCATAATCGTGTGTGGTGGTGGCGATGATAAACGAGCAATATATCTAATAACATAGCCAAATAAATTAGACCGAGTAGGCATACACACAAGCCCGATGGTACCCTGAATTCAACCACAATCGCTGTAGCCGTTTGAGAGATGTGTGACATGCATGGACGGCAAACTTGGGGGATGGGGAGGGGGGACGTGTTCCCCCACAATATTTGAAGAAAATGCCCATGGACCTATTCTACACAGTAATTTTTTGAGGATTTGGGGGAAGGGGTAATAACACCCGTCAGCCTCAATATCTTGACCATAACACAGGTTATTGACTGACACACACAACAAAACCATGCATTTGAACACTTTCCCGCCCTTTCTGGGAAACATGTTGCCATGTGTGGCGCAACTTGTGTCCGCAATGTGTCTAGTTCAAACGGGACCAACTACTGTGGGTCTTGTTGTGTCGGCAACATGTTGCGCGAAATGTTGGTCTAAAAATTCAATTGATCGTCAGTTTTGCATAATGGCCACGCCGCAGGCTGGTATCGGCTGACCTTACCTGCGTTGCATGGTTATGTGTGTGTGATCATGAATCCATCTCGTAACGTGATTAGGCGAAGATAATTCATGGTCCGCCACTCTGTGAATTCTTAGTTATTTGTTCTTATCATGTGTGAATCATCGTAAACTTACTAAAAATACAAAAAAACACATCTTTTCCTAATCACAAGGCAAGCATGCATCTATCAGATTACAGCAGTGATATTTTGGTCGCGTCATTTCCAGCTTCAGCCAAAGCCCACCACTGATGTAATTTACCATGATTTATATGACTAATTCGCAATCCCATGCCATGACTGAGTGTCACACTAGTCCCCTTCTCCTCAGAGTAGAGTTTCCCGGAACTGTGCCGTAGAATTCGAAATGAGCAGAACGAAAGCTCTACATCACATGACACGCTAGTAAAACCAATACTGACCCTGTGTCACGTGACGCATGCACAGTAATAAGTATGCCCTCCCAGTGAAATTTGTTCTATTCTCCCAATGTGCCCATGTAGCGATTTATTTCATTCCACAGACATTCAAACAAACATTCTCTCATTGCTGGGGGGGGGATGCGTTTACAGAAACACGTTCACCAATACTGTTCAGATAATTAAACTGGTTTCGAGAACAGCTTTCATGTGTTATTGCCTATCTCTCAGGATGTTCTTTCTAATCGTTCCCACTTGGGATATAGTAAATATCAGGGACGTTGTCAGAGTCGGACGATGAAGCTCCCGAATAACAACTAAATGAACTCTCTCTCTGACTCAGTTTTGGTGCGTCAGAAGGGCTCCAGTTAATACACATATTTGAGTAACGCAACTTTACAGACATCGGTTGCGGAAAATGTATCAATGTGTCATTCATAAACACCTTCATTGATCACCTGCATTGGCTGATAGTTTCATCCGAGACCAGTCTCGAACCGCCATTCGAACCCTGTCTAATGTGCACAATGTGTTTAGGAGAATTTCAGAATTAATTGATCTTGCTGGTTAGTAGTTACAGTGACCAGTCAGGTATTATTCACAAATTTAATTTGAAAACTGGGCTGCTTCTGTTTCTGGTAGTTGTTATGGGGATCCCTCTATGAGTCATAATACACTAGGCTATGCTCAGTCTAGTACAATGTCAATGAGACAACACTCGATTCAACAGCGCTGTGTACTGCACCACAAGACAGAGAATACTACAGCGCGCTTATGGAGCATGCGTAGTGTAACCTATGCGAATTTCCCTGCACTGAACCAACGAGGCTTCAATGAAAATAAGCCATACCTCTCTCCAAATGTTGGACCTACACATGCACCAATGACTGTGCAGCTAGCCTGATGCCATCATTAAACAAATGATAATCTCAGCATAGATTGGGGTACGGAGAACATATTCCATTTCACCAAGTAAAAGTCGCGTAAAACTGGCTAGGTAATATGTGAGGGCTACTCGGCCCACTGCACTGGAGCGTACGACGGCCTACGTATTCAGCCAGCACACTAGAGACTACACAGCTCGGCAGCTTTATAATTTTTACGGAGACAATCATAGGGAATACACTACTTCGACCCCCAGTATGAGAACGATCGTTTCTGTGAGCCTTCGGTCATTTCAAACTCTACGAAGACGTCACCATCGTTCTTAAGTCCATGAAAGATTTCGGCACCCTCGTACTTATCCTCTGAGTAGAACCTATTCTGTTTT
Organism: Pentamera pediparva; assembly: GCA_025400115.1. Classification (NCBI taxonomy): domain Eukaryota; kingdom Metazoa; phylum Echinodermata; class Holothuroidea; order Dendrochirotida; family Phyllophoridae; genus Pentamera; species Pentamera pediparva. The sequence continues at coordinate 3,766 of JAODTT010778751.1, forward strand.
TCTGATGAAGCGAGGTATTGAGAGGTCCTCTTCTCGATGTCGGGAAGAGCTATTGGCTGAGATCGCACCAAACCAGAATGTCTTCATCCTCTTTAGAATAGAATAGAATGGAATACAATATTTAGATAGCGCTCAATCAGTCAACAACTGCTCTAATCGCTTCTCAATAATAACTCAATTATTAAACAGATAAGTCTTAACTTTACATTTGAATGTAACCAAAATAGGTGAGTCACGGATGCGTTGCGGAATAAAGTTCCACAACGCAGGAGCAGCAACTTGGAAACCTATACCACCGTAGTACTTTGAGCGTGTCTTTGGGACACAGAGCAATGACCTGCCGCCAGACCAGAGGTTGCGCACTGGACGATATTCAGTGACCATATCAACCAAGTAACCGGGAGAAGCCTGGTGGAGAGTTATGTATGTAAGGGCCAGGAGTTTGTATTGAATTCGGCGACATGAAGGAAGCCAGTGAAGATCCCGGAGAATGAGGGTGATATGATCGTTACGTCTGGCTCTTGTGACTATGCGCGCAGCGGTATTCTGTACACGCTGAAGACGTCCCAGAAGTGACTGCGGCAATCCCGACAGCAGGCCATTGCAATAATCCAACCGAGAAGTGAGAAATGAATGAATCAATAGCCTACACGCATTTTCTGTTATGAGATTAGGTATGCGTCCAATATTACGTATGAAATAAGAAAAGCTCCTACAGACGGAATTAACCTGCTTCTCCATACTGAGTTTGCAGTCAAAATAGACCCCCAAAGTCCTAACCGAGTCAGCAGGCTCGACCATAGGTCCCCCGATGTCAAGTCTTTATGCTGATGAATCGACCGGTCTATGCTTGGAGGAGAAAATAATTAACTCAGTTTTGTTGCAGTTTAGTTTCAGCATATTTGCTGACATCCAAGCATTGACATCATTGACAAACACTTCTGGGGATTTAAGTGCAATACAGGGATCAGCGTGACTGTCAATAGTATTATAGCAGTGATATTGCAGCCCGTGGCCTCTTATGATGTCACCGACATGACGCGTATACATCAAATATAATTTGGGACTCAAAACTGACCCCTGTGGAACACCAAATGCTACTTGCGTGCGCTTGGAAATTGAGTTTCCCACCACAACGGACTGGTATCTGTCGCTGAGGTAAGACACGAACCAACATAATGCTTTGGATGAAATGTCAATTGATCATGGAGCCGCCTAAAAAGAATACCATGATCCATCGTATCGAATGCCACGCCAAGGTCAAGCATAACAAAGCGACATTCAGTGTGTTATCAAGCGCGCGGCTGATGTCATCATGGACTCTTAGGAGTGCGGTCTCAATAGAGTGCCCTCTCATATAGGCTGACTGATACTGGTCAGGTAGACCGTAAACCTCTAGATGCTCATCGACACGTTTTGCCACAACCTTTACAAGCAACTTGGAGACGAAAGGAAGGTTAGAGACAGGACGGTAGTTGCTAGCCTGGTTTACATCTAGACCAGACTTCTTAATGAGGGGTCTCACATGCGCGACTTCTGAAGAAGTAGGAACGCAAGATGCATTCAGGAAAGCATTGATGATGTCTTTGACAATTGGCAGTAGCTGGTCAATACATGACTTTAATAGCCTAACGGGAATATGATCAAGGCCACACGACTTGTTGGGCGAATTCCTAACCAGCTCCATGTTTTTATTATCAGCAACGCAGACGAAATTAGTCAGTGGAACCCCGGTAAAGTGATTCCGGGTATCATTTCCACCATCTCCAACAATATCCCCCTGCACACTCTCAATGCTACGCCTGATGCATCTCACTTCGGCGAAACATTCACAAAACATGTCAGTAAGTTCCTCATCTGACTTGTCATCGGGTAGAACGACACTTCATGCAGTACCGCCCATTAATGTGTTGGTAAGTTGATAGATACTTTTTTATCATTACTGTATTCCTGTATTTTCTGGGATGATAGCTGGATGTTAGCATCAGCAAGGAGTGAAATTGGCTTCTGCTATGGTATTATATTGTTTGTTCCCATTATTAGTCATAACAGGCGGGGCAAACAAGTAGTTATCATGAGTGATTTTATACCGGATTTGACAAAATTAGGTTATACTCATGGAAAGGCGAAAAACCGCGCAATACGTGTTTTACTTGTTTACTCACTAATCCATGCTTCAGCCTGCCAGGCATTAACTATCGTATTCGGCCCGGCTATTTGACTACAATTCAGCAAATATTGTTCGTTTGCTATGCTGTAACAAATGCGACTAAATTCAGACAGTGGATTGATAATCAAAAGAAAACTCAACTGTATCAGAAACCAATTATCGTACGAGTAACAGTAGAATGATGACCGAAAGTAAATGGATGATTCGGCTCAAAACTCACAACAAGGGTCTTAACACTAACATAGAGACATAATGCAATCTTATTTTTGTAATACTGGGTGTCGTAGATCCATCGGGGGTAATTGCCACAGTTGCACTATACCTTGAACGTAGTGAATACGTCTGTTTCCCTCTTATTTCGGGTCTGACGAGGAATACAGAAAAACGCAACCTTCACACACACTATGTGTTTTGTGCTCCTGTCATATCACTACTTATTATGTTATACAGTTTATATGTAGCACACGAGGAACATAAATGTTATATTGGTACAGAACGCAAGACTGCACCAAAGCAGGAACATCAAGAGAACGACAAAGTAAAATCTGAATGGAATAACTTAAGTCAGAGTCAAACTAAATCCACTCTACGTTCCCAATGACTGGGATCAGGTCCAATATATGGAGTCAGTACCATCGGAAGGGGACTTGAGTCATCAAATGTCTGACTGCAGTCATTTCAGAGAATAATTATAAATGAGTAAATGTTCTACTGATTCCAATTGTGTTTTTTGAAGACGACACAAATGACTAGACTATGCAATCGAAACTCATCGCGGAGATACATACATTATTAGAAGTAATAATCTGCAATTACATAATATGTGAGGTGATAATAGCACGATTCCGATGTTTGCTCCAATCTTTCACTTTTTTATGATGACGATCAATCATCTTTTAGCCTACATGGTTGATATACAAACACCCTGCAAACGATAGAAAAAAGATCCTGCTAAAACCGTGACATTTGAATGATAAAATGCCGCAAAATTAGATAATACTCAATCATGTCTGGTATGAATTATTACACATAATTAATATCGAACGATATTAGAAAGGGGTCTTTAATATAAAAGTGACAAATGCACGACGTCTGTGTCCGCCAGTGTTTTGCTCAACCTTTAACATTTTCCTTCTTCGGTTTATATAATTGACAGGGACACACTTTCGTTGATCAGTTGTCAACGGATATTTGACATGCTGATACTGATGCAATAATGAGGGCCATCTTATATACATTTATTTTAAATAACTATGTGATTGCCCGGCATATGTGTCGTGAACTATCGAACAATCACCAACTAGTTATTAATAAGCAAACGAAGTGCCGCTCATATCCTATGATGGCGAACCAACGTTTGACATTTAATGCATTACGATACGGATGTATTGAAACTGAAAATGTTGAAGTGTCTTTGGCTGGGTAATCCAACATAACGCTTCGGGTGATCAAGGAACAAGCAACTCTTAAGGCTCTGGTTGAACGATATTTCGACCCGGGCCACATTCCGGATGTTATCTCCATTTTGTGCTGAATAGTTGAGTGGTCTAGAAATTGCAGAATCCACGATTGCACCCTTGCACAAGGCATGTCATCTCGGATGCCCACTCTGGTGTAAACAAGTGGCTGCTTGCCATAGGCGTTCCCTCTACCACTCCTTAATAATGCGCTCACGGCACAGCAGTATTCCGTGTTAGGTGAAAATTACATGTGACAATTAGCACACATTCAGCAGAAGTTCTGCAGGTCTGCGTTTTCATACTTCAAGTAAATACCTCTCACAAAAATGCAGACATGTTGTTGGGAGCCTCTTCAAGCAACTGGTAGGTAGGGGAGACCCAATCACTGGATCAAGATTACACCGTGGTGAAAGTTTAGCACATGGGTCTCATTTGTAAATTGTTAAGGGAATGAACACATGATCCTGCGGCGATCGAGTAAATTATAATAACTGGCCGCAGAACTAAAGAAAAATAGATGGCTCTGTATTTATGCGTGTGTTTCGCGCGTCAAAGATGAAGCGATGTCTGCTGTTCGGAAGTTTTCCTGATGAAGAATTCATCTATTAAAGTTGCGGGGTGTGAATATGTACCTAGCCTTGTTGAAACCTGTCCTACTTACCGCGAATCAGTGTTTGCTGAAGTTAATGAAATGTGTGAATTGTTACACTAAAGTGAGTCGGCAAACAATGTATATTGAAGCAACTATAGCCTGAGTGTGATTATGTTTGTACAACGCATATATTCAGGGCGATTATTTGAGCTCCACATACATGCTAGTATCGTCGTGTAATTGTACATTTACGGAGTCCACAGACGAAAAGAGAATGAAGGAGCTCTAGATACTTGTTTTAAAACAACTTGTGTCGATCAGTAGTGTTTACGAGAGGCGTTTCGGTCAGCTCAACTGTGTCATCGCAGTGACTCTAGTTCAGTCTGCAGCTAAGAATAGTTCATGATAACGTGACATTGTTTTAGAAATGACCTTAAGTGATGATATAACACCAAAGTAACAAAGAGCAACACATCATTTGACAATTCATACTTCTCTAAAATGAATATGTCGATTTTAATCGAGAAACTTAACGCATTCAATAAATTGTCAGTTAATGTCTAGATAATGCCCAGTTTATTATGTACATAAACATGGTATAAGGATATGCAAAAAAGACGCCAAGGAACATTCTAATCATGCTTATTCCCCGTGTTTTAGCAAGAAATTGAAATGTAGTATTGGTACTGTTAGATTGCAAGTGTATTTGCCGTCTAGTGCACGTTGGCCAAAAAATGTGGGAGCCGAGGTCCAAATTAAATGCCAAAATATAATTATGATGACGTTTTGAGAAAATATGTTAGAAACATTTTTATTTCATTTCAAATCTAAGAGTAACAGCGGACCTACGAAACAAAACGATAATTTAATATACGTTGACAACACTAACATTACTTGAGCCAATTTTGGCGCAAATCTTTTGCCACCAGAACCTTTTTAGAACACTCTCGGAAGTTTTTGAAAATGTTTTCAGAACGCTTCGTCAAAATGTTTTGTAAAATGTTTTGGAAACATGTGTTACACAACAAAACAAGTTTCCGAAATGTCCGGCGAAACATCGATCGAGTCACACCTAAATGTCCACCCTTGCTTTCATGTAAGTTTTCAACTAGTACTAGTACAAGTTTCGATAACAAGGCGTGTTAATTTTGAGAGAACTTGCCAAGTTTCTGTTCCAAGTTGACCATGCGCGCGCGCTTGAGCACATGTACGATTATAATGACTCATCAATGGGTATATGTGCACAAGCCTGAGATGTGTGTGTATTCTGATGAGAGGTGTCTCATTGTGCATGCGTCGTTGTATTTAATCACTCATTCTGGTTGACAATAATACTCATTTTCTTCGAAAGTAAGAATGTAGGAATACTCACTGCGTGTAATCCTACAGTCAGTGAGGTTCAGCGCCATCGTTTCGAGTATAAGTACTCGTCTAAGATTGTGTCAACTTCTTTCTGTTTTTACTAGCGACATCATCATATCAGTCTAAAATAACTCATCTTCTAGTAATGTGCGAGGAATGCGTATAACTACATGGAACGGAATGTATACAGGCAGACACTTAGGTCGAAATACCCTCCAGCGTGGAAATATATACAAGAAGGTGTAATTGAAAACACTATTTGTTCTGAGTGTATAGCATCACTCTCCGAGAAACAGTGGAAAGTGACATTGCTCCCATATTTTCTAGTTGGGAAACACACGAGAATCTAGAAAATATCCCCCTCTCTTATGACAAATATCGGATCCCGTACTACAGTATACTAAGCTGACTGAGGGGATTCCAGGACAAATAGGGATTCGATGCTTGCATATCGCACATATAGGGTTGTCTGTACGTACGACGTTGGCCTACTCAGTGAACAAAACACGACCAGAATACTGTCTTGAGTATTTCTAGATTGGGACTACGATACTAGTAACATATTCGCAACTGCTTTTCCTAAATTAGTTTTAAAAAATATGGATAGGCCCAGGCCTACTCGATATAGGAAATAAACCCCAAAACAAACGCAGACTCGACGAATGTATTACACGTATTATCCAAACTTAGTTTTAAAACAATTTCTATTCGGCTCAATCGGATATAGTCACTGTGCAGTGCGTTCAAGCTAGCTACTTTGCAGTGAGCAAATTTCGCAATCTTTTCAATTCTGGTTGGTCCCACTAGTAATTCAAATTGTTCACATTGACGAGTCTCGGAAATTACTAGACATTGCACAGTTAAATTTTGTGAATCCTAATATCTGCACAACTATTTTCACCCAACACAAATCAACGTTCTTCGCAATATTACACTTTAAATACATCAACCTTGCACCCCAGTTGATTGTTACGACGGCCCAGCCATGAGTTGAGTTAAACATTGCACTGACTATAGAACAGACGGTGAGTTGTGAGAACACATGACTTGCTGACAGAAAGGTATTTCAAAATAAACAACCCACGTCGCGCAATGTTAATTTCCTTTCCTATGCACGTAACCCACATACTGGGTGGTCGTGTGTGATATTATCAATTAGAGATAGGCTATTTATTCATGCCAAGGTGAATACCCTTGAACTATTATCACTGTTATTATGATTACATATCACGAACTGGGGAGGTGGTGTATACAATTAGTCTGACACCACATGTGTTCAGTTTAGTACTGTAAAACGCAGCCTATGGATACCTCAGCACTTGCATATATAGTGATTGGTACTTTGGTATTAGCTCGTTGGTGAAATGAATGGTGCTCGTTGTACACTAATATTTGTACTTCATGTGATGGGTTGAGAGAAACACATGTCGACTGGCACAAATGAATAACACAATCATATTTCAATCACATGAACCATCTCAGGTGTGGCCTTGTTTTACTGTTTAATTGGTTGAGCACTTGATTACGTCATGTGCCACTGTTCCATATTGTGTTGTATTCGATATAATCGAAGAGTCATCCAGCCGACATTGAAAGTTTGTTTTAAATATATTGCGATAATATAATAATAATAAATAAATAATATACAAAATTTATATAGCGCCCTAATCAGTCAAAGACTGCTCTAAGGCGCTTTACAATGGGAA
>JAODTT010778862.1:0-11055 GCA_025400115.1 Pentamera pediparva
CTCTTCACAATATTTCCAAGACGGGTATACCAAAGTTGTAATTTTTCACAGATGAATAAACAAATCCCATTTGAAGAGATAGGAAGCAATCATTGCGAGAGCTCAGCTGTTCGTATTATTCTAGGTATCATGCGTCAGGTATGGAAAAATAATGATCCCAATAATTTATAGATTGGATAGTGATCAGGCAAACTATGCCTCGTCAGAAGAAAAACAACAGATTTAGTGTCGTGGGCGCGGTGAACGGATAACCGTGTACTGCACGAAGAAAATTAGCCCGGAATCGTGGACTCTGATCCGATTCAAGCGTTGCCTGTCAGACCGTCGGAAATTTATGACTAACATATTGAAGATATTGCCATTTTGGTTTACGTGACTATTCAATTACAGTCAGTTTGGTCAGGCGAAACTAATTAGGCTGCAGTTTACCGGTCAAGTTAGCGAGAGAGTTATTGGAGTCGGAGTGAATGCAGAGCAAAGGGGTTATGATCGGTATGAATATTCAGCGTTCAGTTGAATACTCTGATGTCGACATTGTCAGTGCCTCCGGACATCGTCGACTTTAGTCGACATTGCTGTTACTTCCGCAACGCGCCATCGTCGACTATAGTTGACATCTCAGTTTTCGCAGAAATCAGTCAATCAATTAATCAAACTTCACAGTTGCAAGGATCGCGAAAAGATCTGTCTAGCAGTATGTATCGTTACCGGGGGTATATCTGACAATTTTGAATAAAATTCACATGAAGTGGCAACCCTATCGATCCTGTGTTGTAGGATTAGGTAACGAAACAGCCGTGTCTTTGCGGGGGAAGACAGAAGTGGATATTTTCCAATGCCAATAGAGAGAGCATCCGGTTCTGGACAGTTTATGTGTACTGCGAAATTTGTATGGACTGTCTTCATTGCTGAAATCGGTACAGAAAAAACTACTTCAGAAGTGCCTTGTTCCTAAAAATAGGCTGCGCTGAGAAGCACCCAACGTGGGAAATAGCCGGCGCTGGGAAGCACCCAATGTGAAAAATAGGGGGAGGGTTATTCGTCAGTGAGTTAGCGTCAGGAATTTTAGTATGTTGTTGAATATTGCAATATGTTTATTACCCTTCATTGAGAAAGCACGGAATTAGTAGTCAGGGTAGTGAGCGGTTAGTGAGTGGGCAATGGTCAGCGACAAGATCGAGTCTTCAATCGAATACTTCTTCTCCTTCCTCCTATTCTTCTTCTTCATTCATCGTTCTCTTTTAAGTAATAAGACTCCTTCCTTCGTTTGGTTCCCATATTAATCAGATGAAATAAATGTTTAGGCGATATTTGAGTGCAATCCGCGACAGAATGAGAATGAGCACAAGTTACCACGCACGTACTTTGCCCTGGCAGTATTTCATTACGAAAAGAGATCTGTTCTATATTGTGGAGCATTCGATATGGTTTCGATTTGGGACATCACGAATTTATCATCAAGTGACGTAGACATCTGGTATCAGATTTCATTCCGCAATGATCTGTCGCCGCGCTGGCTTATACAAAATTTACGTGTGGAATATGATAAAGATTACTAATAAAGATATAGATCGCCACAGCTACCTGTTTGTATTTTTTCTTATCCGGTATTGCTTCTCGACGGACGCTGAAGTAATGTAATGACATATACAACAGAAAACGCTAGTATTGTATCACTAGCATTCTTCACTTATTTGCGTGAGTTTTTACGGGAACATTTCAAATCGAAGATTCATGAATTTATGAGAAACAATGTAATGTGAAGACACCAACGCAGCAAATTTTCTGTTTCATACCTTGTTTAATTGTATCTCCATGTAGGCGATATTACACAGCGACTGGGATGTCTGCGCAAACATTATTCGATGCGATGATTAGGATAATCGGAAACTACTGCAGTTTAATGGTTCGTACTAACAAATTATCATCGAGTATCTGGGCCAATTGCAGGTCATTGCCTTGTATACAACTGAATGTGACTTATCCGGTGATTCTTTAGAATAAATGGTCTGTGCGTGAGAACAACTAGACAGTTAATTCCATGTGATTAATGCGCTGAACATGATTGGGTAAAAGTGAGCGCGTTTGACGCGTGTCCAGTGTTTGGATAAATCAAACAGAGCACGACGACTGAAAGAACATTGGTTGGTCATGATAGCATATCCACGGAAATATACTGTGTAATTACCTTGGTGTGTACTGTAGAGCCGATGAGACATTCATTCTCTGTTAAACTGGGAATGTTTTATTACTGTTCAATATACTGTTAGATACATTCACTAATCACCTATTCACCTCTTGTCTGCAAGAAAAAACTTCACTCCACTCAATGGCTCAATCATTGCTCATTTGACGGATTGCCGAAGTAGCCTATAGACTATACCTAATGCAGAGGTGAGCCGAAAACGAACCGTTGAACGGTCTTCATCTGTGGGGCCGATGCGCACTTGCGCGCGAGAACTTTTATGATTGGTTGCACTAACTATAATCCCTAACTCACTCCCCAACCCTAACAGAGACTATATCGGAACAATGCGATACCATTAGCCAATTAGAAAATACCTTACGAGAAAAGTGCGCATTAACCACATCAGTGTCCCCAGGTTTTGTGCATTATCTATACTTCTGACGCATGAACATGGCTTCAAACAAAACCAGATGATGTAACCAATGTAAAATCTACCTACAATCATGTAACAATTCTACATAGAGGTTATGGAGTTCCCATTCTACTTGATTATGTGTGTGTAGCTCTTGATTGGCGTAGCTGCGCGGGTACCTCGGGGAGTTGGGGAGGGGGGGTCAGGCTCAGGCACGGCCGCTCGCTCGGAGGAGGCCGGGTGATCGGAAGCGGCGGGTAGATGCGTCTATAGGTGCCTCCCAGGCATCTGCTCCCATGAGTGAGAGCTAGTTAGTGAGTGGTATTCTACCATGTCCTATACAATGTTTAGTTCCTAACCTATCCAGCACGGTAGTTGTCGCCTCCCCAATAAATGATGTACGCCAGCTTTAAGGTGGCCAATGTAATGATATACACAATCTAATCGAACGAGGCAATGATTGCAATAACAGGCTTGAAGTGCAGTCACAAAAATCATTTCTGCTCCATGTGTTGGCGTCGATAGAAGCAGTTTAATTGAAAATATTTGAGAACCAGGAAGTAGGCGCTCATCTCCACCAACCCTAGGGAAATCTGCTGATAGCATTAATGAGTGGAATCCAATTTGTCAGAGTCTCAATTTGTCAGAGATTCATGCATGGCAGTGTGACATGTTAGTGTCGCATCGGCAGCATTTATGATCATGAAACTCAATCCGAATCCGTAGGTAAATATTGTTTAATGTCCCATTACATAGTGTTTCACATTGGTTATGCATTACAATCCTCCCCCTCCCCACCCCCATCGTTCATACAGGCATATGTTATCACTCAGTCCGAAGGAGGCTGCTTTGGTCCTTAAAGCAATGCACAGATCATCAAAATATTAATATTGCGTACAATCACTTCCAGCTCTTTCATTATACCATGGCGCTATTTACATTGACAGTTAGTTCGTTGTAGGAACGGGAACAGATAATTTTTAACTTTAATGACGTACAAATGAAGATGCACGAGACGTAAAATCCGGAATTAGCGCCTGACGGAGTTTGCCAGAAATCTAGTTTAGTATTTAGCAGACATCGCTTTCGGATCGTAGACGCTACCTGCGCAGGATATCAAGTGATGGAATAGGACGACGATGCCATTGCAGCTGTCTGCAAGCCTTGTGCGGCAGGTTAGAGCCTATGTGGGTTCTTTTCTACATGCAAACCGAAATGTCGATCTCACGACATTAAGTTTATGCCTCTCCAAAGCGCATCAGTGCAAGGGAGTGTATTGCCACCTGGTTATCGATGACATAAACCTCGTTTTTGTTTGTACGTAGATTTGACAACCGCTTGCATGATTGGCTGTTCACATTGAATCGATGGTAATCATCGTCAGGGTTAGGGGTTAGAGTTGAGTTCAACCAACACAAAAAGTTTTTGTGAATATCTGCGTATGAACCCCAGCCTTTCACAAATACGACGCTCCTGCTTTCTTGTCAAGTTATAGGTCATGAGAGCTACTTGATTCAAAGTTCGAACCACTACATACTACGCTATTTGGAGTTCGTGGCATCTGACACCTCGGCAACTATGGCCATTGATGATTACTAGTCACTATCATCTGCATTAGTCGCAAACCGTTGCCCGTTGACAACTCGTTCTCGGAAAATGACTACAAACCCAGAATGTTACACACATCGTATCGGAGATGCCCGCCGTGAACGCATGGAGCGCGAACGTCGAAGGAAGGAAATCCAACTCAGCAGATGATCGCCAAGCATTCATCGGAAAGAGCGGTGTCGTTAATGAACTGATCATGGATTCTAAGAAGTCATACTTCAAGGATGCTTTGGACAATGCTATTGCTGGTACGATGTTCAAGACTCTTAATCCCCTCTTAAATAACAATGTTCGTAAATTGCCCTCATGCTCATCAAATCTGGAGCTAAGTAACATGGTTGCAAGGTACTTTACAGAAAAGGCTGCTGTGATCAGTCGTGAGCTTGAACGTGAAGATAGCAATCGTGGTAGTGTCTGTTCAGCTCGTCTAAATCAGGCATCACATGAGGCTGCTCCCGATTCCCCCAATACTGTTTCCCAGAACGATTGTAATATTAATCCCATCGATCGTTTTTCTCATGTGAGTGTGGAGGAGGTCAGGACGATCAACGGCAAACTCCCTTGTAAGACGAGTCCATTTGACCCCATCCCCACGTGGCTTCTGAAAAATGTGTTGCCACATTGTTGCTAACTATTACTTCGATCATTAATAATTCACTTAGTGTTGGCTCATTCCCACAGGTACTCCGCCAAGCAGTCGTCACTGATCAAGAAACATAATCCTAATCCAGATGTTTTGAGTAACTACCATCCTGTGTCTAATCTCCCTACACTTGGCAAGTTCATTGATGATCCTGCAGTTTCTAGGTTTCATGAGCATATGGAGGGCAACGATCTGACTGTAGTTCATCAGTCAGCGTACAAACGTTCTCACAGTACTGAGACTGCCCTTCTCGAGGTCAAGAATGATCTGCTCCTTGAACTTGATAAAGATATAGCATTCATTGGTGTCCTTCTAGATCTCTCATCTGCGTTCGACACTCTCGACCAGGAGATTGCCATGGAACGCCTCCATAATTAAATATCATATTTCGGGATCTCCCGTTGATTGATTCGGAATTGAAGCTACCTTCGAGACCGTATCAACAGAGTCTCCTTTCTCGGTGAATATTCCAGTGATCACATTTCAAAGTATGGTGTGCCACAGAGTTCGATAGCTGGTTCAGCGATTTTCACTGCTCATTTCCGACCTGTTGCTCGTATTATCAAACATGTTCAGATAGATTATCACGTATATGCTGACGACACTCAGCTTTACGTTAGTTTCGACCCTGAGTCCGGAGCAGCCACTGCGGCTGCAAACGACAGGCTCACTGACTGTACTAGTGAGATACGTTCCTGGATGGGCGCAATTAAAGCCACGGCTGGACGACTCTAAGACGGAAGTTTTTGTGATTACACCTCAACGTTCCGTGTCCACTAACGCTCTTTTCAACCCCGAATTAGGAGTGGGCGACTTAGTCATTACCCCGTCTGCTACTAGAATTTGGGTGTCATTTTTTACCATCACCTGACTATGAAAGACCATGTCAGTTCTCTCTCTCTAGAAGCATGAATTTTTACCTTCGTCATTTGCGGGAAATCTGCCGTTATATCGACCAGTTCACTTGCTCTCAAGCTGTAAGGTCATTGATACTCTCCATACTAGATTATTGTAACTCGCTCCTTGCCGGGATTTTATCTTGGGATATGCGCAGTCTGCGGTCCTTGCAGGATCGCGTGGCACACATGATTTATTAGGTGGACAGTTATACCAACACGTCCCCTCTTTGACTCGAGTTACATTGGTTGCCAGTCCAACAACGGATTCATTGCAAAGTTTCATTACATGTTTATAATAGCTTTCACAATTTATCTCCCACTTATATACAAGACCTCCTTGCCAATTTTAACCCAGGGCGTCTTGGTCTAAGGTCGAGTGATGACAGAACCCGTCTCGTTATTCCAGTCATCAGACGATCCTCGGGTGACAAATCGTTCGCTGTTGTTGGTCCAAGACTATGGAATGCCTTGCCGCATCATATTCGTACCGCCCCAACGTACAATGTTTCAAGAAGCTTTTGAAGAGTCACCTATCTCCTAATGTGTAGATTGTATATGCTGTATTCTTATATTTCAACTGTTTCCATGTTTTAGCTTGTACATTCTTATCATAGCGATTTCTTTATTTTCTGTATTTTATTGTTTCACACTGTACAACGCTTTGGTCTTGCAGGAAACACGCTTCATAAGGACTTTTTAGGAACTAATAAATAAATTATAGTTGTGTTGAAGGTTTCTAAAGTTCTCCCATCAATTATTTGCGAGATATCCACGAAAAAGAAGGCAAATCGATTCAAACCAAGAGGTTATTACACCGGTACGCTACTATAGAGCATATCTACTAATATCATATACTCCATTAGCACCACTAATCTAGCTGTAGGCTCATAGCCGTTCTAAATAATTGATTAGCACGACATTTGTGCGAGTCAGTCCTCAAAAGACAGATTGATATTAACTACGCCTGTGTATTGACGCAGCTCCCTCCTCAGCAAACAAGCTAATCTGTCCGCGTTGATTAGCGGGGGATTAGAATTGGACGTAACCTGTTATTCAATCAGGGAACGGTTGTATTGCGAATAGCAAGTATACCAGGACTGGCATTCCAAGTGCAGCGCCGGTCTACGCGAACGAAGTAGGCTCCCGAAGCTACAAGGGTGCTATTGGTGTAATTTACTGATTACCTCAGAGATTTTCAATGATTTCTGTGTTGGTAATCCCTAATCGCTAATCCTAACAATGAATACAATCGGTTTCATTAAACCCAAACAGCCAATCACGTCAGCCGTCCTAAAATCTACGAACTGCAAAATATGTCATACCTTGTGGTCGCCGCATGTATCATAGTTATCGTTTTCCTTGTTGAATGAATCTCCGTGGAGAGAAGTCAATTGTAAACATGTAATTTATCAATTTCTTGCCAAACGATATGAACTTATTTAAAACGAGAAATGGCATGATGCCGTTACTAGCAAAATAGATAATAGTAATAGTTCGGATGGATCCATAGGAACCATTGGAGCCTCAGCGGCCCTTGCAATCTTACTCAATGATGCAGCCTGTCCAAGTTTAGATGTGTTCTGTATGGGCTTTTAGAGTAACATATAGGCTACTACCGTCGCTGTAGATGTTCATTGGCGTACGAGCAGATTGGTTAGCGTAATACACGTTTAAATCAATTGTCCGGATGGAGGTCAGTGCATTAAATCCAGGGCGCTCGTTTGCTATTGCTGATGAAACTACTATCGAGAAGAGACGGCTTGCGACAAAGTTAACGAGATACTGTAAACATTCGCGGTTCCCATTGATCGCAACAGGACAGTGGGGTTAACACGCTGGATGGCAATGAATTAGCTAACTATGCATGCTGACACTCGATGTAATGTGAGACAATGATTCAGGTATGTCTTCCACGCCGGTGACTGGCGCAGTCGTTCCGTCACTGTATCATTATGTAATGTAATGGTGTCACTGACATCTTACATTGGTGGACATTGTTGACAAGTAAAAACAGCACTAAGATGTGAATCCCGGTAGTGGCACCTCCGATGAAATCGGCAAATCCGTATATCCATTGTTCATGAGAAACACCCTAAATGGTGCGTGCTAACTGTAACAATTGTATAACAAGTCAAGACCAAATCTAATGATTAGTTATTATATTTTTCAAGAGACGACTCCTCTGTTTATGCCGACGCATGCTGAGTAAAGAGGTCCATTTGACGTTCCTTCTTGTACTACAATGTCTTGTGATTCTACACTCCTCCGTTGCCCCAGATACAGGTATGTTACATTAGGGGATCCGTTCCGCCTAAGATCAGTGCCACGCAGCTATGGAACTCCCTTCCTTGCAGACCAGGGAAGCACCGACTGTTGATGTGTTCAGGCGGGAGCCTAAGACATATTTCTTCCGCATGGCATTTGACATATTGTGAAGCGCACAGAAATGCTTTCAGTATATTGTTGCGCTATATGAGTTGACTGATGTTTTCTTCTGTCCTCAACGAGGTACATCCAGAATGACAACCCAAAAGACATTTCATTAGGATCGTGTAATCTGTGTGCCTAACCATGTTTAACAATTGTTACATTGTTTGTATCTTGGAAGCTTTAAAGGCCTGTTTCAGTCCCTATAATGCATATTCACTGGGAGGTCGCCGCCGTAGTCAAGGCCTGCTAAATTTGCTCTTCGCAATGCAATCATTCAATCTCGGATAACGTGTTATCATAATTGTCTACTAATTATCGGGGCCATTGACGTCAGGAATGTGTATTTAATTCAATAATAGGCTCGCGTTCCAAAGCAGACGCTGCCTAGTCTAGTGCGTAGTTTCACAAGCCTCAATTCCAACGAACATGACCAGAGAGCAGTGATTTGCGGGGGCGGAACAGGAGTGTGAATAAGGGCGAGCGCCCCTTTGGAGCCCGAGGGTACAAACGCAAGAGCCATAAGCCCGACTCCCCTAGTGGAGGTGTGGGGTCCTTCCCAGGAAAATAATGAATTGGAAGTACTTCAGAATCAACGATTTTGATGCACCGATCTTCATCATTTGAGGCATTCATTTATTCTGCCAAAAATAGAGGGTGCGTCTCTCTTGGTCCGCCCTTGGTTTGCAATTATTTTTCGATTCAAGGGACTCCGGTATCGTTGTTTTCTCTCTCTTTTTCAAAGACACCGGGCAGTTTGATTGCGCCGAGCTTGAACTATTGTTCATCTCACCTAGTCATTCTGTGTTGAAATGGCTGCTGTTGTAGCTAGTGCTGATCCCGCTGGTAGTGTACATGCATGAATGCCATGTATCCATTTGCCCCATCGTTTGTAAAAGTGGTATAGTTGGCCTGAATGCAGACGAGTGAGTAGATGACCAACCATGTTTATGTCGGGGGTGTACTGTACCTATTCGCCATCTATTCGCTGTTTGTATTCGCTATAACGTTATTGCTGACGATTTCCTTCATAATAAAATCGCTCATCCGCATAACCGCTATCTTTCAACTTTGAAATGTGATACTATGGTATCTCTAAAAAGTTGCTAGGTAATGTTGTCATTTCGTGATTATATAACGAATATACAAGAAATGAACTTCTACAGTCTGTGTTTTCGCTGTCAACAATTACAAAAATAGTCGTACCATTCACCTCAGTGCCTAATTTTATTTGCATGTGAAATCCAAGATGGTTTCGATGCCCTATCGCTAGCAAATGAAGTCGTGGTTGTGTTTTCAATAATTCGTTCACTTGGGCAGACGATGGGACTCATAATCCGTTCTATTGGCACTAAAAGAGCGAACGCTCTGAACTTACTACACTGACCTTCATCACGGAGATTATTTCGCACGCCGATATCACCGGACCCAAGAATCTAACACGATGGTGAGCCTACAGCAGTTGTACATGTTGTGGTGAATTGGTTGTCAACTCAGTGGTGAACAAGGCCAATAAACATCTCTAATTGAAATTGATTCTGACACGGCTGCTACGCCACTTTGGGCATTTGTATACTGATATATGATCCTGAGCTGAATTCAGCCGCGTGTGTTATGACCTCGCCAATAGCTGTCATACCAATATTCGTAGCTCGTGGGTGACATGATCTATATACACTCTAGAAACACTATTTAGACCCTACTTTCAAACGGTGGAATTCTAAACATGGTGTCATATTCGTAAATACGTTGTGTTCAATTGTTTGATATGTCTAGAGAATGAACGCGTTTCAAAAGTAAAGTGAAAATAGTGTTTACAAAAGTTTTAAGTTTCATGAACACAGTTCTAGAGTGTATGCGGAGGTCTCAGCGTATCCATGAGCGTTTCACTTCCAGTGAAGTTCGCCGATCAACGCCAGAGATGATTGTCACTGAATGATCGCCATATATATTCACTCAACCTATTCACTGTTGTGTGTGAGAGACACAGAACATCAATATATATAGGCCCTATATTAGTACGTACAGTGGCCAGTTACCAATCAACGTTCCCATGTGAGGGTCTTTGTGTGCCACCCCTCTCTAGTCGTGGTAGAGTGGCATGGTTCGTGGCTCATAATTAGTCCCAGGTCTGGTTCCAGGTTGTCGAGCCAGTCATACCAAAGACTTTAACCCGGGCAGCTACACGTTGCACATGTTGCTCTGTCCAGTGAGTGGCGTCAGTATTCCAGTGCCACACAACTGAAAACGGCCGTGGTTGAGGGTTTAAAAAGGAAAAAATTGAGGCGTAAAAGTCCATCTACCGTAGCCTGGCATAGTCTACCAAACAATGCGATCCTAATTCATTTTTGTATACGTGTTGTTTGTACAACTCAATATGGGCTAACCTGACGGCAAATACCTTCAGTCAATTCCTGCACTTGAGTCACTCTGCAAGATGTGGGCATGCGTGTCGAGAAGTCGAATGCGCGTTGCGCATATCAATATGCATAAGTTGCCTCCATCGCTACTAAGTGGTTGAATAGGTAATCAAGATGCATCACCAAGCCCGCCAATCTCCCACCATTATCTATATGTGACCGCATCTCCATGATTAGTCTTAACTGCATTTCTCTGGTACCGGTATACGGTATTACCATACTACGAGCTGAAATCCGATGACTAGTCTGTTTTTCCATAAACCCAATTCTATTTATTTTGCAAAACGAAGGAAGGATCTGTACGAACTCATTGCAGTGAACCTTGGAGCAGTATTATTGAAAGGAAACGCCTACCCACTGTCTTAATCATTTTGCAGACTACCCGCGGGTCAAGCACCAAGTTAATGCAAAATGAAAACTGTTGGAAGAGCCAAGCTAACCTGGATGAAACAAGTTAG